>CABHPR010138757.1:34623-50200 GCA_902168415.1 Peromyscus melanophrys
TGTAGCATTCAGATGCTTCCCCGACCTCTACCCACTAGATGTCAGGAGTTCCCTACAACATTATAACTACTAAAATGCCCCCATCCATTGTCAACTGTTCCCTGATGGGGTGGTGACAAAGAAGCTCCAAGCTGAGAGCAATTGGTCTACCAGAGGTGTCCACCCTGTTGACATTATGACATGATGTCATCTATCAATATGTTGAGCCCCATTCCTATAGGCATCCTGGGATGTGTGGAGGGGCATCAGGTAAGACAGGCGTGAAATGGAGGGGTTATGCCATTCATCCCCTTCAAAGGGACAGTGTAGCGGTGTGTGGCTCAGGCAGTCTCTCTCTGCCTGTCCTCACACCACACACATCATGAGACATCTATAGAGGAACTTGGGACCCATGGGAGCAACCCTATATACATAGATCTCTCCATGACGGGAAATGTCACTGGCCCAGTAGGTGACAGTGTCGAAAGGAGTGTGTCGTGCATTTTTGGACACCAGCCGTGTCATCCTGAGTGGTCCCCGTGATCCCTATCGTCTTCCACCCCTCACCCACAACTTCTTCCCAGAGCTGTCAATCAAGCCAGGTTTGCCAAGCATCTTTAAAAGCAGCTACAGGGAAACTTCGGAGGAAGGATTCCTACTGGCCACCCGATACTTTTACAATAGATCTGTGTCGTTGCTGAGTTTTGTTTTGGTTCTGTATTGGTACATAGTCACTGTACATGGTGGCACGTTTCATAAAGACATTTTCAAATGTGTATCACGTACTTGGACTGTACTCACCCTCTGCACCCCCTCCTCCCTTCTCACAGGGCCTTTCTACAATCTCACTTCTGTTTTCTTAGGTGTATGTATAACATCCTTTGGTATATCTAACATCTACCTTCATGTTTATGTATGGGAAGTGTGTATGGTGGGGGGGGGGGCGTTATGTATCTATATAAAATCTAGGATCCACAAATGAGAGAAAACATGCGAAACCCACCTTTCCGAGTCTAAGTGATGAGTTTTCATTAGTCATAATAATGGTGCTTTGTCTTTATGGAGGGGCAAGAATGCCGAGGTCAAGAAAAAAATGTTTTACAAAGAAATAGTGTGGCTTTCCAAGCAACGCTGATGGCAGTTCAGATTGTTAGGGAGGGGTGCCCTCTGCTGGAATTTGTAGGTTATTGCAATGGGTGCTGTGTGCTATGCTGGAGTCCTCCAGATTTAGGAATGTGACTGGAAAATTCCCCCACGGCCACTGCCCATGCTCTAAGGGCAACTGAGAAGAGGACATGTCCCCAGCATGATCTTGCTCCCTCTTCCAGGAGTTACGCACCTTAAACAAAACTTTAATCCAGGACTCCAGCCACCACACTGTTTGGCATTTGCCTGGCAGGAACAAAAGTAGACGGGATTCTCCCACGACGGGAGAAATACATTTGTCAGGAGCTTATCCTGCTTCCTGATCCTGGCGCCCCAGCACACCTCGATATGAGACTTCAAACATTGACTCTGGAGTCCCCATCTCCTTAGCTGTGGCATGGCTTCAGGTTACATGTTGGGGTGTTCTGGGGAACTGAAGGACGAGAAGAGGATGTGGAGGGTAGCTGCCATCCAAGAGTTCGCTCTACTTCCCTCAGATAGGGTTCATTCCGTTTCCACCTGACTGGGGCTTTATTGGGGGTCTGGGATTTTCTCCTTGGGTTGGGGGGGGGAATTGAGTTTGTTTGTTTGTTTATTTGGGGTTTTGCTTTCCTTTGAGGTTACTGTTGTCGAGGCAGTTTTTCTTGTAGCTCAGCTTGTCCTTCAACTCTTGATACCCTTGCCTCCACCTCCAAGTGCTGGACTTAGAGGTGTGTGCATTATACTCTGCAAGGCTGGTTCTTTTAGGTGCTGCTGATGTCGTCTGTTTGTTTTCCACATCTGTTGTGAGAATTCCTTCTCTATGGATATGTGGACATAGAGTATATCCCCTGCACCTTCTCTAGCACCTCCCCAGCACCTTCTCTAGCATCTCCTCTAGCATCTCCCCAGCACCTTCTCTAGCACCTCCCCAGCACCTTCTCTAGCATCTCCCCAGCACCTTCTCTAGCATCTCCTCTAGCACCTTCTCTAACATCTCCTCTAGCACCTCCTCAACACCTCCTCTAGAACCTCCTAAGATCTGGAGACTCAGAGGCTGCATGCAATTAGGGCAAATCTGAATCAAAAGGCTAGGAAGAGTGGCTGGGATCTCATTAAGGAGCCAGTGACCCTCCCCCACTCTCCCCTGTCAGTCATCAGGCTAGATAGATCTTCAGGGCCTCTTGCAAGCAGGCCCAACTGATTTGGTGACTATGGCAGCTGTCTTGCTCAAAGGACTGCTTTCCGGAATACATGATTGCACACATGTATGGTCTAACGTATACTAATTCAACAGGTACATGGCATGCAATGACTGAACCAAGCATTTTCCCTCCTCAGACATCAATTATTCTTGTGCTAGTGTAATAATTCTAGTTATTTTGTAATGTATCATAGATTATTCTAGACAGCAATTACTCTAACCCCTACTTAACTCTACCTCCTACCTTCCCATCTCCTCTCCTGCCTGGCTTTATTCATAGATGCTTTTCAATTTATGATGAGGCCATCTTCTTCAAAACCTGCTAACCTACTGAACAGCACAAGTGGCCTGGCCACCTTAGCCATGCTCAGAACAGCTGCATTAGCCTAGCGGGACATCATCATCTGACGTGCCCTTCCATTATAGTCTCATTGTATGGGTACACTTTTGCACCATCATAAAGGCCACAGATCACTTACTATTTTGTGTATCGGTACTAAAAAAGAGACTTTTCTCTCCAAAACCATTCAGAAGATGATATCTAAAGTCCCTTGTTCTCTGATCCCTGCCCTAAACTTTCCTCTTTCCTGCTTTTCAAGCTGTGCTATAGAGAACAGTGAGGACAAGGGTGACATAGTTTTCCAGGGAGCCACATCCAGTTGCTCAGTGTACGTGATGACACTGGCCCCCTCCAAAATCCATTTCCTAACAAGCTCACTAACTTGTCATAGACCCCAGGGTTGCTCTGCATCTTCTGTGAAGAAACTGTGTGGTTCAATCCAATGCAACCTCACTGGGGCTGGTCAGTAAGACTTGTGATTATACCCTGTCTAGGGAGACTGGTACAACTCATTGTAAAACATTTCTAAAGAGTCACATGTAAAATGTAACCCCCCAGGATGGGGAGAAGGCTCATTGGATATTCACATTTACAATATAAAACCCCAGTAATAGGGTGATGATTTGGAGGATAAAGTCCTTGCCATACAAGCATGAAAAAGAGTTCAAATCCCAGCACCTACGGGAAGGTGTGAGGGCACACCTGTAATGCTAGTACTAAAAAGCTGGAGACTAGAAGCTCCTTGCTCCTTGGGGCAAGCTAGATAGATAGGCTAGCCTGATCAGGGAGCTCCGGTTTCAGTGAGAGATTACCTGAGTAAATGTGTGTGTGTGTGGGGGGGGGGGGGGGAGGGAGTTAAATTCTCAGTTCCCACAAGGTGGCAGGAGAGAGCAACTCCCCAGAGTTTTCCTCTGACCTCTGTGTGTGGAATGTGAGCAATGCGAGCATGTGAACACGTGCGTGCACACACACACACACACACACACACACACACACACACACACACACACACACATTTAAACCTTTGACTGCATGCTACTCAATGGTAGAGTACTTACCTAGCATACATGAAGTACTGAGCTCAATTCCAGCACCAGAAGAAATAAGAGGGCTGACATGGTGGCCCCCCGAATTCTAGACACTGTCAAGCTGGGTTTGCACTCTGTTACAGTAACTTGTGTCTTCATCTGTGGATTTGCACACCACATGCATATACATGTGCTCAAAATGGTGCTAAATCTTCCACTGGAGAGATCACCTGTTTTCTTCCTTGATGTTAAAATCTGAGGATTGAAGTCCACTGGGTTTGTAAAACAGATAAAATTTTTAAATTCTCACTAGGTCTAGTGGAACTCTTTGGATCAACAGTAGCTGCTGGGGAAAATCCACTCTTCATATACTTGAGAGGTCCCAGGCTCAGAGCTAACACCACTGTTTCATGATTAATTATAAACTATCAAATTATCCCTTTGGTTTTTGGAAAGCACCAAATAATTTGCAGGGTACTTCACACGAGCCCCTCCCCCCCAGGGCAAGTACCTCAAGAAACAGCAGAGCCAGGACTGTAAACCCAGGCAAAAGCCCATGGCTAGGAAGGTCATAGGTCCTAGCTGGGAACTCATTATTGCTGTTTAGTTAAATTGACATGGTCAAAAACTGCTGTCTAAATATCAATGTTTATACTCATGGACAAACACTACTCACACTCTTAATCAGAGAAGCTTGTCTTTGCACTGACTGCAGAGACTCACAGCTGCTCGAGATGCTTAGAATACATATGCTGGTTGAGTGCTCAGCCCTAAGCAGGACATTTAAACAACCCCCTCTAATGTGCAGGGAACACTGCAGAAGAGGGATCGGAGCCCGGAGACAGGGAGCAGAGCTGCAAACTGCTATTTTGAGGGTATGATACAGCCATTGCAAACACCTCTCCTAGCAGCTGTGGTTGCTCGCACTGGGTCAGCACAAGACTGGGGCCTTAGCCTTCCTTGATGAACTATTGGCAACTGATGGATTCTGGGGGTCCAGGGGGGATAGTCATTGCCTTCAGTTAACTGTGTACCAAACAGTGGCCCATTCAGCTCCAAAGGGAAGTTCCAAACCAATGGCCACACAGAGCGGCCTGGTTAAAAACCAATGTGTCACAAAATAAAAAGGCATGAATGTGAGACGGGGACCTGTGGGGCTGAGGGAGTGGAACGACAAGGTGAGGAGAGAATAAGGGAAGGTGTAGAGAAAGAGTAAGCAGAACGCACCAAACACATATATGAAATTGTCAAAGAACAAATTTAATTTTCTAAATTAACTTCCTCCTAGAACTTCATCTTGAGTTATCAATTTGCTACACAAGGCCAAGATTATTTCCAGCTGCGTACCTCAATGTAATCTCCGTGCAGCTTCTCTGGCTGTGATTAGTGAGTTTGGGCACAGTGCATACCATATCAGAGTTGGAAAACCCCACTGTCCATCAGTGTTATGTGACGTTCTCCTGGAGATGTGAAAAAACACCTGCTCACCCAGAATAGGGCACCAACTACAGACCAAAGTGATGGCTCCACCCAAGTCCAGTCAGATGAACCAATGAGCTTATTAGGCTTACTTGTAGGTGACCCCCAAACAGCCATATCACTAAAAAGCTTTACCCAGCATGGATAACTTCCCCACAGCTGCGGAAATGGCATCTCCCCACCCATCTCAGTCAACCTTCCACATTCCATATATTCTAGGTCCTTCTGAGACCACATGCAGCTAGGGCAGAATTACGTAAACAGGCAGGGACATGAAGACAAGGTGTCTGGGATCCTCGGTGAGGGTTTAATGACCCTCCCCCACCTCCTTCTAAGCAGGGACAGTAGCAGGCCAATCTTGAGGGTCACTTGTGAGTGGTTACAGCTGCCCTGATGATGGTGGAGGAGAGTTGCCCTACAATAATGGAGACATCCTAGCTCTTCAGGCAGGGGTAGAGTAGGAAGAAGTGGGGGTGGGGAGAGTCACCTCATCTGTCTACTCAATAGAAGTGATGGAAATTTCCTTAGGCATGGCTGACATTGGCTCCACTATGTCAGTGGGTCACCAGGGTTGACTTATTCAGTAATGGGAAGGTGCCTGGAGCTCTTGCCTTCTGGTTACACACTGGTGGTGGATCCAGGTGCTTCACACAGAGGGCCAGGACTGACAGCATCCCCCCTGGGGCATCATTACTGTCTTGTCAGAATGATCAGACAGGGCATGGGGGCCCCCACTTTAGGGACCCATATAGATGCATAGACAGTAAAAAATGGTATTACTCCACCCTGCTGCTACCCACAAGCAACCTCAGGCCTCCCAACCTCACCCCCACCCCGCCCGGTGCTTATGCTTGGAAACGAAGTATTGGCAAGGACCTTTTCTCCCCCACTTCTTTCCGTGTAGCATCCTCCAGGGATCAATAGTGAATAGGCTGCAGCCGGCTCCAGGCAAAAGTCCTCTTGGCTGAGGCTCTCTCAGAAGAGACTGAGGGCAGATGCCACCAGCACCAGTTTCTGGACCTTCTTAGGTCGTGCACTTGGAGCAAGGCTGCAGCATCATGGCTGGAGGCATTAGTCAGGGTTCTCTAGAGAACAGAACTGAGAGAACGACTCTATAGAAGTGTACAGAAGGGACTCATTAGAATGGCTTGCAGGCTGTGGTCTGGCTAGTCTAGTAATGGCTGTCTGTTTACCAACTGAAGGATCAAGAAATCTAGCGGTTGTTCAGCCCATGAAGCTGGGTGTCTCAGCTGGTCTTCAGTTCATGCTGGAATCCAGGAGGCTCTCGTGCCAGTGAAGGAACGGACTTGCTAGTGAGAGTGTGAAGAAGCAGGCAAAGAGAGCAAGCTTCCTTCTTCCACGTCCTTCATACAGGCCGCCAGCAGAAGGTGTGACCCTGATTAAAGGTGGGTCTTCCCACCTCAAGTGATTTAATTAAGAAAAAATCCCTCACAGGGGTACCCAGCCACTTGGGTTTTAGTTAATTCCAGATGTAGTCAAGTTGGTAGCCAAGAATAGCCATCACACTGAAGATAGCCCCAGCACTCCATTGTGGGTTGGGAGTAGTAGAAACTAATAATTCCTTCTCCATTTTGTAAGTGATATTTGACGTTAGGAGAGGGTTTGGACAACTGCCAATGCCACTGTCCTGGTCCTGGCACTCACAGGAAGCTGCCCCCAGACTCAGCCAGCTGGCACCTCACCTCCTCCTCCATCCCTTCTGTGCTGCACTGACCCCTCCCTACAGTAGAACTCTGGAAGTCTGTCAGTACTGAGCCACAAGCTAGGTCTGGTTCCTGAGGCTGCCACCTGTGAAGCCAATGTGTGTTTCCGTGGAAGGGCACACAGCCACGTGCAGCTAGTGGCAGTGGGAGTGGGCAGGGGTATGCAGTTCTGGCATATAACACAGATGCAGGGTGAGAGGGGCTTTGGTGTGGTTCTGGCAGAGCAGGAATTTCTGGCCTCCACAGGCAGGATCTGAGCTGCTGCTAGCAGGCCAGAGTAATTAAACTAGCCCGAGTGGACAGGTGGGCTCTTAAAGGGCCATTAGGGCCATAGTGATGGCCTAGTCCCACGTTGGGCGCCAGATATAGCAATAAATCCATGGGAGTTTGTTTAAGGAGTATTGGGGAATTTATTAGGATATAAATTGGGGAGAACAACTCACTAAACAGGGTAAGGGAAATCATTGCAGAGCCCTGGAAGGCTGATAGCTGATCCCAAGCTGCTTCTGCCGCCTGAGTCAATCTGCACCATCCAAGCCCATGAGGGAGAGAGAGAAGAGCTCGGAGTATGTGCCCCTCAGGTCTTAAGCTAGCTCTGAGGCCACTCCCTAGGAGCTGATACCTCAAGGTCATAGATGGAACAGGTAGCCACTACAGTAGAGTGTCTGGGGTCCCGGGGATAGGGGTATGCAGGGATCCTAAAGTAACCTAAATTCAGCCAATTAGGCTCCCTCTCAAGAGAGCTCCGAACTATAGCACCCTCAGGTGAGAGCCCAGTGGGAAATGAAGTCAATTCCTTTCAGAAACAGGCTGCCATGCAGATTTCAGGTCACATCTATCTACTCAGGCTATGTGCCCTCAAGGCTGCAAAACTGTCCATAGTTAATATTAGCACCATCTGCGCTGCCTCTGTTGCCTCGACTCCTTAAGAAAGGAGACCCTCCCACCCTGGCTTTGGAGCTGGTGCAGGGGATGCTGGGATAGTCTGTTTCTCCTTCTGTGCTATTATCCATCCCAGGTTTTTTGTTTGTTTGATGTTTTAATTTTACAAAATATTGCCAGGCGGTGGTGGCGCACACCTTTAATCCCAGCACTCGGGAGGCAGAGCCAGGCGGATCTCTGTGAGTTCAAGGCCAGCCTAGTCTGCAGAGGGAGATCCAGGACAGGCTCCAAAGCTATACAAAGAAACCCTGTCTCGAACCCCCCCCCAAAAAAAAGAAAAAGAAAAAAACAAACCCACAAACAAACAAACAAACAAACAAACAAAATATCCATTTACTGGTTTTGAATGCTAGGGTTGCTTTTATGATCACTAGAAATTTCTGATTCCCATTGTGTCCTCAACTCTACTCCTGTTCTCCAGAAACAGCCATTCTCAACTATTTTTAAAAAAATATATAACTTATCTCCAGAGCCTAGAGAGATGGCTCAGTGGTTAAGAGCACTGGAACGTCTTCCTCAGGACCCAAGTTTGATTCCCAGCACCTACACGGCAGCTCATAACTGTCTGTAGCTCCAGTTCCAGGGGGATCCAGCACCCTCTTCTGACCTCTACAGACACCAGGCACATACAAGGTACACATACATGCATGTAGGCAAAACACACATACATGTGAAAAATAAAGTAAACCTTTTTTAAAAAATAAATAATTTCTTTCCAAAAGAGTTATTCATGTGAGTCTGTGTGAGTGTGTGCTGTGTGTGTACAGGTGCCTGAAGAGACCTACAGAGGCCAGAAGAGGCTTTGAGTTCCCCTGGAACTTGAGTTACAGGTACCTGTTAGCCACCTGACTAGGGTGCTGGGAACCAAACCCCGGTCCTCTCCAACAGCAGCAAATGCTCTTAAAACTGAGCTGTCTCTCCAGTCCTCAATTCTTTTCTTATTGTTATTAATGAACTATGTATATATCTGTATATATTCTACACACATACACACGTAGAAAGTAACTTCATATGTAAGATAAAATAGCACATGCCTGTAATTCCAGCATTCAGGAAACTGAGGCAGAAGGATTACACATGAAGGATTACACAGAAGGCCAACCTGGGCTACTCAGTGAGACCTAGGAAAGGCCTGAGGTGGAGGTGATAGAGAGATCAAGCTAATTAATACATTCATAACTTCAGATAATGATTCTTGTCTGTAGTAGCAGCATTTGAAATTCCTTCAACAATTCCGAAATACACAGTGCACTTTCAACTGTATCCACCAAACTGAGCAATAGTTTGAGAGTTTGCCTCAAATCTTGTCTGAGATTTGGTAGTCTTTGACCAGCATCTCCCTAGGCCCTGTAACTGCCCTTCAGTTTCTAGGAGCTTTATTGTTTTAGATTCAACAGGCAAATAAGGCCGTGTATATCTGTCTTCACATGCCTGACTTAGCTCACTAAGCAGAGTATATTCTAATTCCATCTCCACTGTCATGAATTGCAGAATAGAATTTCTTTCCTTTGAAAGGCTGAATGGTATTCCATTGTGTGTATATTACACATTCTCTTTAGTTACTCATCTGTGATGGATACAGGTTGATACCATAACGTGGCTGTTGTGAATAACACTGCAATCAGCATGAGGTGTCGATATCCTTTTGACACTGAGTTTAACTTTTTGGGGAAATACTCTGAAGTGATTGCTGTATTATATGGCAATTCTATTTTTAGTGTTTATGAACTCCATACTTTTCCCATGCCTTAATGACACTATATTCCCACCAACAATGTACAAACGTTTTATTTTCTCCACATTCTCACCAATATCTTTTACCTCTCACCTTATGATGATAGTTGTTCTGGAAGGCTTAAGACATCTCACTGAGTCCTCTTCGCTGCCAGACCTCCACTGTCATGGTCGCAGGCATGCTCCTGGGAAGGACCTGTTCCAGTCAGCGCTGCCCTACGTGTCAGTGCCCTACCTGGCTGAAGCTGACATCTGATGACATGAAGGAACAGATTTACACACTAGCCAAGAAGAGCCTGACTCCCTCCCAAACAGGTGCGATCCTGAGGGACTCACATGGTGTGGCACAGGTCCATTTTGTGACTGGTAATAAAATTTCAAGAATCCTTAAATCCAAAGGCCTTCCCCCTGATCTCCCTGAGGATCTCTACAATTTGATTAAGAAAGCAGTTGCTGTCTGCAAACATTCTGAGAAAAACAGAAAGGAAAAAGATGTTAAACTCCATCTCATTCTGGTAGCAGAATTCACCTGTTGGCTCCTTATTGTAAGCCGAAGTGGAAATATGAGTCGTCCACAGCCTCTGCTCAAGTGGCATAAATTCTCTTGTGTATGTGAGTAAAAAATAATATTAAACCAAGTGTGGTTGGTAGCACACGCCTATAATCCCAGCACTCAGGAAGGTAAAGCAGGACAATTACTGTAACTTTTAGGACAGCCTACGCTACAAAGTAATATTCTATCTCAAAAAAGTATTATTATTTAAATCAGATAAAATTAAATTAAATTAGGAAGTCCTTTGCAAAACACAGAAAGTGGCCTTAAAGGAGACAATGTCTAATAAAAGTATGGCCACCATGAATCTTTGTGCAAGAAATGAAATTCACAAAGTAAGACTGCAGGAAATTATCAGCAACCCACAAAAAGCACAGAAGCAGGAGGAGGCAGGATTTCATCTCTCTCAGCACATGACCAGTCAGCAAGCAGGACATGAGCAGGCCCACAAAGGCTCTGCATTTTATAACCAATAAGGTTGAATTCAACATCCTCACTGAACACTGTCCTTTCAAGTACAGATAGAACATTTATTAAAAAATCAGCCTTTTCTAAGGCCCCAAATAAAACCTGTACACATTCAAAAGAAGTATGAGAAGGCCACGCCCAGTGTGTCTCAGAGTAAAGGTGCTGTAGTAAGTAAAGGGATGCAGTAAAGGTGGAAACTGGAATCCCAAACATCACACGTGCCGCTGACGGG
The DNA here is from genome assembly GCA_902168415.1 of Peromyscus melanophrys. NCBI lineage: Eukaryota > Metazoa > Chordata > Mammalia > Rodentia > Cricetidae > Peromyscus > Peromyscus melanophrys. Next base: position 45,432 of record CABHPR010138757.1, read on the forward strand.
ATGTGAAATGGCGCCACGCTCTGCAGTACAGCTGGCAGTTTTTTAATCAGTCAGGCAAACAGCTACTGTGTGCCCAAGTCTTTCACTCCAAGGCACTTATTGAGGAGGGAAGAAAGCTCTTGTCCATATTATCTAAGTGCAAATACACATGCAGGTCTGTCTAGGATAGCTAAACACTGGTTCTCACCTGCTGTGGTTTGACTATGGCCTATCTCCTTGAACTTGTATAGGAATCCCCAGATCACACGGGAATAGTATTAAGAGTGTAGAAATTAAGTCCAACTATGGAGTTTAGTGGTGGGGAATATGGAAAGTGATCAGGTTTGGATTAAGTCATTAGGGTGGAATGCAAAGACTGAAGCTTGGTGGCGTTATGAGAAGAGGATTTGGCATCTGCCGGGAATCTCAGCGCCAGAGAGGCGGAGATAGAAGGAGACAGCAAGTTCAAGGCTATCCTAGACTCAAGAGTAAGTTTGAGGCTAGTCTTGGCTACAGGGTGAAACCCTATCTAGGAAGGAAGGAAAGGGGGAGGGGGGAGGAAGGGAAGGACAGTAAGAGGGAGGGAGGAAAGAAGGAAGAAGGAAGAAGGAAGGAAGGAAGGAAGGAAGGAAGGAAGGAAGGAAGGAAGGAAGGAAGGAAGGAAGGAAGGAAGGAAGGAAGGGAAGGAAGGGTGAGCAAAAGAGATACAGAGACCAGATGTGTATTGGTGAAATTACTAAGGCCACTCCACGTAGTTAAAAGGAGATTTATTTAAAGGCGTAACTCACAAATGAAGGGATAGGTAGATGATGGGTTCTGGAAGAGACGCAGCGCAGTCCGGCGGTGTTCTCTGGAGAACTTTCCTCGGTCTACCTCTCGCGTCCCAGTCCAGGAAACAAGAGAGCGCCGCGCATCCCGATCTCAGGTCTTCAGCCCTCCCTTGGCCCCGCCTTGTAGGCGTGATAGTTACGGAAGCCTCAATGGGGGTTGGAACTTCCAGACCAAAGCTGGAATGGCTACCCACTACATCTCCCCTTTTTTGTCTAAATAAGAAGGTTCTAACTTAATACAAGATTATATACAAAGGAATGGTTATCAAATATTGTCCAGGAGTAATGAAGGATAATGACCTAGATAAGATGGAACTACAATCAGTGCAAACAATATCAAGCAAGAAACACATACTAAAATCCAGAGAAATATAGAGCATAGGTAAACGGCATGTTACAAAGATCATTCCAAAAGGTGTCCTATCCTAAAGGATCTGAATCTAATACTTAATATGTTCTATCTAAGATATTATATATACTAAGTCATAACTATAACTGCTAGTTATATCTGAGAAGGAATATAATGGTACCTGAGAAATGGAAGATGGATGCAAGCAACTTTCGGGAATCTTGCAAGAGTAGACCGAGACAGCTGGCAGCCTGGACCGTCACCTAATGTTTCTCAGCATTGTTGGTGCATTCAGATTGGCTACAGGCCTAGAGTATCTGACAGACCATTTTCAGAAGCAGGAATTCTGAAAGACCATCTTACCCTGTCTTGGCAGAGTACAGTGGTCGCTTTCCTTGTGTCCCGCTTGTCCAGAAAGGACAGCATTGCATTCGTACTGTCAGCAGCAAGGGTAGTTCTTTGCCCAGTGGGCCATTTTGTGCCAAGAAGACAAACTTCCAAATGGAAATGTCTTAGAAGCCCAACATTCTCTCGGGATCAAATTGGTGCTGCCAGGAGCAATTGTGTCTCACGTCAACAGAATTCTAAGTTATTTAAATGCCATATTCTCTAGGTCTATGAAGTGTTTGAAGATTACCTGTCCATCCGACCTATGTATCTGTATATCTGGATAACCTAACTAACGTAACTATAGAGATGACAAGCATAGGTGACTATAAATCTATAAGTCTTATCTACCTAAATAACCTAAGGACTAAGGCTTCATGTAAACAAGGTGAACAGTCTATAAGCAAATGTACGGTAAAGGACGATGACTTCAGAATTGTGACAATACACAAAATTTCTTTAACAGAGGTAGGAATGTATAGTGCAATATGCAATATGACAATAATCTTAAATATATATCAATATACAGAATATCCTAAACAGAAGTAGAACATACATAAAGTATGACAGATATAAATTTACATTTCCATCAATATACAAATATTTCAAATAAGAGTAGAAATATATGTACATTATAACAAATTTAGTTCTGTATTTGTATCAATATACAAATTATCTTAAACAGGAATATAAAAATAGTTTACATTTGTATCAACATATAGGGATCCATAACAGTGCAAATTACAGTGCAAATCATCTAAGGCTGCTATTTTACTAAATTTGTTTACTAGTATATACAATAATCTACCATATCCATTCCATTTCTTCTTTTCCTTTTTTTTTTTTTTTGAGAATGCTGAGTCAAATATTTTCTTCCATCCCCAACCCTATAACCATCATCCATAACCCTGAGAAATATGAAACCTTAGGGAAAAGGGGCGTCGTTTTCTTAGAATTGCTTTCTGCTGTTTAGGGGGTGATGTTATCTCTGTTGGGTACTGTGAGAGAGCTCAAACAGTTAAATCTCAGTTAGACTAACTGTAGGTTCCGCAGCAAGTCTTAGAGTAATGAGTAAGATTGTTTAAAATTCTGGCAAGAAGTGTAGTATGATGATGATTACCATGGCATCATTCTGGATTGGATAGAGTTGTTGGGGCCCCATCTTCTTTCTGGAGACTTCAGAGATTGCTATTGGAAAAACTTATTTGTTATCAAAATGGAAAGTTTGGATTTAAAGAGGACAGAACATGTAAGAAAGGATTCTGAGAAATCAAGAGTAAGCATGGAGAGAATTAGAATCTTGAAGACAGTGGTCCCTTTTTATTGGTTTCCTTCTGTCCCACATCAGAGGGCTCTTCTGATATGGGACTGAAGAATCTCTCAACCTTTTCTTTTAGCAATATGCTTGGGTTTAGAGAAGGAGTGAGCCTATTCCATCTCCAAAGCCAGCTTGGCTTATAATTGAATTGGAACCACAACTTTTCTAGATTGATAGAGATATAGACGTCAGACAGTGAGATTTTTACCCTGTGTAGATTGGTACCAATAGATTCTTTCTTTCTGCTGTAAACATCTGGATATCCAAGGCCTTATGATTTCTGGAAGATGGGTATTTCCATTATCCTGGAAAGACAAAAACAGAACCCTACCCCAACCTTTGATTATTAAATTTTTCTTACGACTTGTAGAGATGTCACATTGGTGGATGATCTTTTACTTCTCCTCATCAAGGGGTTTCTCCTGTTCAAATCGAATTTTTATTAATTTTGTTGGTATCCATAGCTTTTCTTCTCCTGCAGAAACAAAAGCAAAACCCCTTCCCCAACGTAGAACATATCCAGGTTTCCATTCTGAGGTCAGCACATCCTTGAAATAAACTGGTTGGTTTAGCTCAGGAGTTTTGTCTGTCGTCCAATGTCTCTCCGCAGCTGTTGTTCCTTTCTCATCAGCATTGAGAAAATTCAAGGTTAGTAAAGCACTATGCAATCTATTTCTAGGAGTCATTGTTACCTGTTGCTGTTTATTTAGCATCTCCTTTAAAGTTCGATTGGATCTTTCTATGACTGCTTGGCCTGTGGGATTGTGTGGTATACCTGTAACATGCTTTATATTGTAATAAGCAAAGAATTGTCTCATTTTATTGGAGACATATGCTGGGGCATTGTCTGTCTTAATTTGTACAGGTATTCCCATGATGGCCATAACTTCTAATAGGTGTGTAATCACAGAATCAGCCTTTTCAGAACTCATAGGAGTTGCCCATTGAAATCCTGAATAGGTGTCAATGGTATGATGTACATACTTTAATCTTCCAAATTCTGCAAAATGAAACACATCCATCTGCCAAATTTCATTTCTTTGTATACCTTTTGGATTGCTCCCTGCAGGTAATGGAGTTTGGTTATAGATGGAACAAGTAGGACATTTTTTCACAATATCCTTGGCCTGTTGCCAAGTGATGGAGAAATCCTTCTTCAAACCTTTGGTATTTACATGGTATTTTTTATGAAATTCTGAGGCTTCTAGCACATTACCTATTAGTAACTGATCAATCTCATCATTACCTTGTGCTAGAGGTCCTGGCAGACCTGTATGGGATCTGATATGTGTTATATATATAGGATGTTCCCTTTTTCTGATGATTTCCTGCAATTGTATGAATAATGATGTTAATTCTGTATTATCAGGAATAAATTCAGCAGTTTCAATATGTAAAACAACTCTCTCTGCATATTGAGAATCAGTGACTATATTGAGGGGTTCTGTGAAGTCCATCAGTACCATAAGAATGGCATACAGTTCTGCCTTTTGTACAGAGCTGTATGGACTTTGTACCACTTTACTTAAGTCTCCTGATTTATATCCTGCTTTCCCTGATTTATTTGCATCAGTATAGAATGTGAGGACTCCAGAAATTGGTTTCTGTCGTACAATGTGAGGAAGGACCCATTCAGTCTTCTTTATGAATTCTATTCTCTTGCTTTTGGGATAGTGGTTGTTAATCTCCCAAAAAGTTACTGCAGGCTCTCTGCCAGTATTCATTATCTTTCCATAGTGATGAAATTTCCTCATTAGTTAAAGGTACTACAATTTCCGCTGGGTCCATTCCTGTCAACTGGCAAAGTCTTAATTTACCTTTTTGAATCAAATCCGAGATCTTTTCTATGTAAGTCTTTAATTTCTTATTTGGTTTACGTGGTAGGAATATCCATTCCAATATAATA
>CABHPR010138758.1:15778-48659 GCA_902168415.1 Peromyscus melanophrys
ACACACACACACACACACACACACACACACACACACACACACACACACACACGTGATGTCTCATGTCTCTGGCATAGTTTACAAGCACAGGGGAAAAGCGATTGCTCTCTTTGAAGTCAGAGTCAGAATATCAGGGCAGAGATGCCTTACCAGCTGTTTGGCCTGAGGCAGCTCAGCTTCTCCAGAGTCTCTGTCATCATCTGTAAAATGTAGACGTTATCCCTTGCTTTGTTCTGAAAGGGATTTGAGGCAGCTCACATGAATGCATGCCACACAGTATGGCTGTAGTGGAGACAGCTTAGTGAAAGGAAAGCTCTTGAGGTGGCCAAGCACGGGTGTGTGTGTGTGTGTGTGTGTGTGTGTGTGTGTGTGTGTGTGTGCACGCAAACACCACCTTGCCTTGAGCACATGATGAAGACCAGATGATGAGTTAAAGCACACTCATAACTTGAAAGTCACACCATATAACTTGATAACTAGAAAGAATAGCCCAGGGGGCTGGAGGGATGGCTCAGGGGTTAGGAGCACTGGCTGCTCTTTCAGAGGACCTGGGTTCAATTCCAGCACCCACATGGCAGCTCGCAACTGTGTGTAACTCCAGTTTCAGGGGATCTGACACCTTTACATCAGTGCACATAAAACAAAGTTAAATAAGTTATAAAAAAAAAAAAAGAGAGAGAGAGAGACCAAAATGAACCCACATAAACACATGTTGTATTCTGCTTTTTTCAGATTATAGATACAAAAAAGATGAACTTTTCAAGAGACTAAAAGTTACCACTTTTGCCCAGCTGGTAAGTTCAGTGATCTTTTGATTGGAATAAAGGTGAATTGGTGCTGTTCTTCGTGAGCATTCTATGTATCTCTCGGGTCTTTTTGCAAGGAGTGGCTTCCAGCCCTTCCCATTTCACCACAGGGGGTGAATTGGTGTCTATGGGGGTGATGTTCACAAAAGGATGACATGAAGTTTTTCTCTTTAGTAAGGGTTCCATAAAATAAATATATCTGCATTCTGTTTTTAATGATTAGATTTGTGGTTTAGGTTTTATTTGACTTTGCACACTTTTATTTAGAATCTAAGATTGTCGATTCTAGATGGTTTGATTTTTTTTGGAACAAGTGGCTGCCTTGTTCTGTTGCTAAGCTTTCTGAACTGCTCTGCTTTGAGTTCTTTCCTTACTCCAGTCGAGGAATTTTCTTCCCTCACTGAAAAATAATGGACAAGGTGTCTCTGTGACCCCCACACAAGAGGTTCGTTGATGTTGGATTTGAGGCTCGATGGACAGTGCTTTTAAAATGAACACTGTGTTAAGACAATCTGTAACCAGCATATTCATAATTCCCTTTATTTCCCAATTGTATGGAGAATTGTCCATACCATTCTAGGTTATTGTAGGTCAGTATCACATTTTGAAGTGATACTGTGTTCTGCTGAATCAGTCTCTGTACAGATGTGGATTTAAACTCTTTTTCATGTTTCTCGTCTGAACTGATCCTTTTGGGCTTCTATGTTGATACTATGACATTTATTTACTTGTTTGTTTCTTGTGCTGTTTGTGTGTAAAGTTTTAAGTGAGTTTTTGTTTTTTCTGGAACAGTCATCTGTGGTATAATTAGAACTCTGATGGTTAAGATGCCTGAAATTTAGTAAGATTTGCCAGTTACGACACTACAGCTTCTTAAAACAAGATGGCTTTGGTGTTTGGAGTTTCCCAGTCTTCTGTAAACAACAAAATCGCCTGTGTTTAAAATAAAAATGCATACACTTCTACACATTTCATTCTTTTCTCTCAGGTCATTCAAGTTGCTTCCCTGTCAGATCAAACACTGGAAGTGACAGCTGAGGAGATTCAGAGGCTTGAAGGTAATGAGAATTGAGGGTGTGGGCAACTAACAGACTGACAAGGGTGAAAGTACTCACCCTGTACAGTTATTGGTGTGTTCACAGGGACTTGGGTCATTGATACGCACGTCTGTTTGCAATTAGTTACTCATGGAGAAATGCTATCTGGTGCCCTAATTATTCTCATTTCTTTAAAAAATAATATTTTCTGACACACAATTTCAGTGTTTTAGATGTTTGAATATACTGCTTCCTTTTTTCCCAGAAAACACTTCTAATGTCTTCTGCATACACACAGGTTACAGAAGTCGGTGGGAAGAGAAGCTAGAGAGCTGAGAAAACATCTCTGCCCCCATGGGATCTGTAGCTGTGTGTGCACACACATAACTGTGTATGTGTCAGGGGAGAATGCTACAGTGCTAAAGTTACTGTGTGACAGGATTCATGGATGGAAGGCCACAGTCTTTAAGTGTGGAATTTTATTGTTTACTAGTCTCAAAAACTGGCAGGAAGGTCCATTTCCTAAGATGAGGCGCCCCAGCATCAGGAGTTAAGGCCCGGTGGCACATCTGGTAAAGAGTAGACCTGGGCCTTCGCTCGAAATGTCTCCATTGTTATCACCAAGGCACTCTGCAGAGTTCCTTTAAGATATGTGAGATACCGTGGGAGGGAGTTCTCAGGAAGGAAGGATGTTTTCCAGTTAGCCTGGACCAGGCTTCCTGAAGGTGTCTGAACCAGGCCTCAAAGGGGGTACAAGTTATGGGGGATGAGAAGCCTAAGCAAGGCCTGGACATGAAAGGACAGCATGTCTGCCGGGAATCTGGTAATCCAGGCCGGCTTTGGTCTTCAGGGACGAGAGACACTGGGTGGGAGATAAGGCAGAAAGATAAGCAGGCTCCAGATTTCCTTGCTTAAATACCAACTGGAAAATAAACCCGTCTAGTTGTACGCTCATGAAAGGCGTGCACAGACTTCGGGGCTTGATTTTATCCTGAAGCAGCCTGTAATCAATGGGTGCCTGTTTACTAAAGAAGAATGTGTTTGTTAAGGTTGATGTAGGTCAGGAATTTAACTTCTGATTTCAAGACAGGGTTCTCAGGAAGTCTGAACACACGGGTTTTGTGCAACTCAACTGTCATTTTACTGGGCTGGTTTTTGTTAGGGAGGATAAAGAGAATCTGAAAACGACAGGAATTTATCTTTGACAGATGCCTCTCGCCCAGCAGAAAAATAAGGGTTCATTGTAACAGAGGTAATTGAGTCTCCTCATACAAGCGCTCCCAATTTTAACCAGGTTATATAAGTACCTAGATTTGGCCTTTAATTCATTGTTGAGATTGCTGTACCAGAACATATGGGCACATGCAATTTTCTCTTCTGAGATAAATTTGCACAGCAAAATAGGCTCTTGTAAAGTAGGACGCCATAATGTATGAGTAATATTAGTGTTTTTCTGGTGGTCTACATGGATAATAACTCAGTCGGAGTTGCCTGGACAATAGGCTGTATCTGTGTATGTGTTGGTTACCTTTGAAGAATGCAAAACCCTCCTTTTACAAGGTTAATGCTTTTTCCTAACTTAAAAATAGGTTTCAAGATGGCAAAAATATATAAAGAAGAAAATGATAATAAATAATAATGAGCGTTGATGTTTGGATCCATTTTCCTGCATCTCCCCCTTACAATGCATGTTCTCTGTGTACAGCTTTGCTTTGTACAGCTTCAAATCAACATGTTTTTCATGAATGTTTTCCAATGTCATTAGCCAGACTTCAAAAACATGACTGTAAAAGTTGTGTTCTTTGAGATATACCTTAATTTAATGATTCTACTTTTGGGCATAGCAGTTTTTTCCTGATTTGTCACTTTGATGAAATAATGCGACACTGTGTTATGTGTAAACAGGCATGTGAGTCTCATTGTTCACTGAAAATGAATTGCTGCAGATGGTCGAAGGTGAAACCACTCCCACACTATCCCCAGTGTGCTTGTGACCTGCGTGCATTCCTGTCAGAAGTAAATGGGGACACCTTGCCACTAAAACAAAATAATTAACCCTTAGAAACTACTCGCTCATGCAATGGATCAAAATTTATATCTAATCATTTTATTTTTTAATTCCTTTGATAATGAAATTGAGCTATGTGTATATGTGTGTGCATGTACCCACATACATTCATTTACTGGGCCTCTCTCTTTTAAAATATTTTTATGTGTTGTTTCCTATTTTATTTTTCTAAAACAATGCCCATCTTTTTTTTCTTACTGATTTGTGAACACTTTGGATAATTAGTATCTTTACACAAGAAGAACCAATATAATACTGAAAATGATGAGGAAAATCTTTGATTATTTGTAACAATCTCCACTGAGTCCAGAATTAAGGATTAAAACTAAGTTCAGAAAGGACTGACATGTTTTGCTGGGAGGCAGTCAATCAGGAACGTACCACACGTGGTGCTTCTTCATTGGCGTCTTCGCTGAGACCCAGAGTAAAACTTTGCATGAGACTAGGGCCTAGAAGTTGGTGTGGTGCTTACAGGTGGTGCGGTTGTATTTCTAAGGGAATGTTTCGTCGCTGTAGTCACTGTAAATGAGATTTTTTTCATGATTTCTAATCAGTGTAGGAGAAAGATGTTCTATGTGTTCATTAGCATTGAAATCATAGCCTTAGGTCTGTCCATGTTCTCCTAGTGTTTGCTTAAAGTTTTTGGCATATTAAATTAAATTTTAGTCTTTTTTAATAGTTAAGCCTCTATTTCTTCTTTCACTGTATTTGTTAGAACAGAAAATCCCCAAATGTTGTAGCCTTGTCCCCCTCTATATTCTTAAAGATTATTGAAGACCTAGAGAGCTTTGGTATATGTGAACTGTATTTATTCAAATTGAGTATATTAAAAAAATTATTTTTGGTTTGTTTTTCAAGACAGGGTTTCTCTGTGACACCCCAGCTGTCCTGGAACTCTCTCTCTCTGTAAACTAGGCTGACCTCGAACTCACAGAGATTGCCTGCCTCTGCCTCCCAAGTTCTGGGATTAAAGGCGTGCACCGCCACTGCCCGGCCAAGTATATTAAATTTCAACCTAAGAATTTAAGCAATATTTACTGCCACATATAAAAATATCAATCCTAATCCCATCACAAACAAAATTAGTGTGTGTGTGGGGGGGGGGGGGTAATAGGACAAACCCAGGACTGTATGCATACTAAACACATGCTCTTCCACTGAGATTTATCCCCAACCCATAAAAGCATATCTTTAGAGTTTAAAAAAAAGTCATTCCATTTCCTACCCAGAGTTTTACCAAGTGGCTCTAAGTATTCTGTAAATTTCTTTCATGTCTGTTTTAATAGACAGCAGCTGATTTTGATATCTGCCTTCTGTCTTCCAGTCAGTGCAGAGTGCTGTTTGGGTTGAAGTCTGTGAGGCAGACCTGGCTCAGGTGGACCTGTAGTTAGTTGGGAGAGGGAGGGGATTTCACTAGCCATTTCAGTCAACTGTAGTCTTTTCTTTGCTACTACAGAAAACCCGCCGACTGGTTCAGTGTCCCTCCCGCTTCCCTCTCTTCCTCCCTTTGCTCCCCCCCCCCCCCCCCCCCCCCTCCCCTCTTCCTAGCCTAGCTTCAGCCTCCCAGTTCTCTTGCTGGATCACAAGCCTGGGCAGCCTGCTCAGCCGGTTGTCCCGTCTGCCTTCTGACCCACGTCGATGGATTTTACACTCCGTCCTATCAGAGTGCTGTGGTCTGCCCCATGCTTTCAGTGGACCTTCTGCCTGTGTGTGACGTCATATCATAGACCATGTTTGTCACGTGTCACTTTACTGAGCTGTGGAAATCAGAAATGTGTCCATTGTGGGAGGCTCTTCATACTTCACCTCTGGGTGCCAAACACGGATTCCATAATTCTGGGTTTTGTTCGAAATTTAGCCACTGACAAGAAATAGCATCAACTGATTTTTTTTTTTTAAAGAATGCTCACTCAATTCATCTTTGAGACGATGTCTCCAAATACACAAGTCTAAGGACCCAGATTTTCTTACCAAGAAAGACCCCTGCAGCAAAAATGGCTGGCTTAGCATTTTAGCATTCTAACCCTTGTCCTTGACATTGCCACGGTATATATATATAGGTATTTAGAAAACCACCCTTTCATCACACAGAATATTCCAAAGGCAAACACCTACATCACAGAGACAGTTCTCTCGTTTTTCTGACCTAGGGCTTTACTTACTCTGTAGCTCTGGCTGGCCTGGGACTCACTGTCTCAAACCTATCAGTCCTCTTGCCTCAGCCTCCCAAGTGCTAAGATTACAGCTGGGAGCCACCACACCAGTTCAAGGTGAGGTTTAATGAAAAGTATTAATCATTGTTTATGAGGGACACTCTTTAGTATGACTGCCAAATGTATTTATTGCGAGAGCATGTGCAACAGGGGAAAAATATGACTGCTAATAAATGTGATGCTTACCCGAGTGCTGGAGTTTTCACAGTCGTCTTTGTACCATGAGAGCAAATAAATACAGCTTAAAAAAAAAAAAAATGACCGGTTTTGAATTTAGCTCGGTTGGTAGAATACTTGCCTACCAACTTCAGGGCATTGGGCTCCGTCCTCAGCTGGGGTGAGGACGGGGACAGATAACACCCTAAGAAAGAGTTCTCACTTAGTAGACAGTGTGACTGGGTCTTGAGGCGTTCCTGGGGTTTACCTCACTGCATTTGGAGAGCTCTTTGTGTTACAACTTTTAGGATAACTTAGCAATAGCAATATGATAGCTAAAGCTTTGTATCAGTGGAGATACCTAAGAAGTAAATTCCAGCCCTGAGACTCCATTTGGGTACTTCTTTTTAAAATTTAAAAAAATCTACATTTATTTGTGGGTGTTGGTGTGAGTGGGCGTGCACACATGTGCAACAGTGCACATGTGGAGGTCAGAGGATGACTCATGGGAACTGGCTCTCTCCTCTCACTGTGTCATTCCCAGGGATCAGACTCATATCATAAGGCTTGATGGCAAGTGCCTTCACCTGCTGAGCCCTAAGTGTTCCTTCATTGCAAATTTTAGACAATGATTCTGCAACTTCAGAGGCTGATGCTGAAATTGCTGCCAAGACCAATGGGAGAGGGAGCCCTGGGGAGCAGCCACCCAGTCCTGTCCAGTTCATCAACAGCACGGAAACAGGGGACTCGAGTCGCTCCACTCTCCAGAGGTACTGGTGTTGGAGTCGAGCATTTCCTGTGTGTGCTGACCCATTTCAGTGACCGACATCCCGCATTTGAACCCTGGCCCTTTACAGTCTTTCTCTTTATTTCAGTGTTGCCTGAGTCCTTCTCACCTCTTACCGAGTTAGTGTGAGTGGATTAATAGGCGCATATTAATTTTACGTCTTGGTTCTGTTCTTCCCAGCCCTTCCACAGGAGGACTGATTAGGGTCTTGCTTTTCCAGGTACTACGTTTCTGTTCTGAGCATGAATTTTGTCCTGTGTCTACTGAAGCTCATGTTGTCCCGTCTAGAGTAAGAAAGACACAGTGCCACAGAATGCCCTGGCATGGGACAGGCGCAGAAGAGACTCACAGCAGCCATTGCCATTTATTCCAAAACCGCACGTGGCTCATCTTTTTTCTTTGCAATGACTGTATTCCTTGCATTACTTTTGACAAAATCAACTGTTGATGTAAGACCGGTGCTGGTTTTCAACATGTGTCCATCCCATCTCCTCACAGAACGATTCTGCTAGAGAAATTTCCAGCAAAAAAAGTTCCATCATTGGTGCCACTGGGTTATTCTTTTCATAGCTGCTTTTGTGAAGGGGCGATAGAAAAATGCATGCAAGAGGATTTAGGTGGGGCTGGGGAGACGGCTCAGTTAAGAGCACTTGCTGCTCTTGCAGAGGACCTGAGTTCAGTTCCCAACACCCATATTGCAGCTCAAAACCATCTTCGGACCTCTGAGGGCTCCTGCAAACATGAGGTGCACACACACATACACCCAGGGATACACACACAGGCACACACGCAAACACATACATACACCCAAGTGCACGTGCACACACACAGAAAGAAAGAGATTAAAAAAGAAGAGATATAGACCACCAGTGCTTCCTCGGAGGGTGCAGGTTCCTATCAGATAAGTTTTCTTCTCCTTTGCTTCATTGAAATGCACACTGTGTAGCATGGAGTCATAGTGTTTATCGGATTTAAATGCAGATAGTGAAGTCCTGTGGTGGGAGAAGAACGAGGCAACACACCAATCTCTGGTTCAGCAGCACCTTAACACATCCCAGAGTTATCGATAGCCTCTTCCCACTTCCTTACGGACACTTCGCCACTTGCCATTTTGTTCGTGGGACCTGGTCTTCTTAGTCCTCTGATGTTCTACACTTTCTTTATGACATTGAGATGGCAGCTCATGTTTAATGATCTCAGAAACAGGACTGTCAGTGATGAGCTCCCTTATTTTAATCCCAGCTCTTCCCTTGTCTCATTATATGAATGAGACATAGCTCTAAAAGCCTCTTCAGGCCCATCATCTTCCTGTATAAATTGGAAGTAAGTGCAGATAACTATTGAAAATAAGGTTCAGTGTCCATGTCGGGTAGGCCGTTGTGTAAGTACAGTCACGCACCACGTAATGACAGGCATCCCGAGAAATGTGTCATTAGATGATTTTCTTCCGTGATGGAGTATAGAGAGTGTACTTAACAAACTAAAATGGCTCCTTTGTCACTGCAGTGCCATCTTAAGGGAGTGCCATTACATTCTGTTCGCATGTGACTGGAATGTCTTCACATGGTCGAGACTGGATGTGAAGTATATAAAACATTATTGGCACTTTATAGTGTGTTTAATATACATACAAATCCTTTGCATTTTTCTTGTCCTGCAAACCTTATTCTCTGCTCATTTATTCTGTTTTCTTACTCCTTCCATCCTATTGGGTTAACTATCCCCTTTCTTTCTCTGAATGTTGCCTTTGTTGCCGAAGGCAGCAGTGCCCCCTATACGTTCTACCCTTCAGCCTTCTAGCAACTTAACATGCACTCTGAAGATAATGATGAATACACACCAACTCCTTCTTGGGGTCCAGTATGGTAGAATAGCATCCACATAGCCCTGCCTTCTGGAAAGAAATGAGGCACTCTGCCCATTTAGTTTTTCTTGGGGGTACCCTTGAGAACACAAGAAACTCTCATCTCTCCATTCTGCAGAGACACATTTGACCTTTCAACCTCCCACCCCTGACTAGTTTCTGATGACCTATTTTTTTCTGCTTACAGCGTCATCAGTGGCGTTGGGGAACTGGATGTAGACAAAGGGCTAGTAAAAAAAGAAGAGCCTAATGGTAAAGACAAGCCTTATCCGGACTGCCCCTTCCTGCTGCTAGATGTGCGGGACAAAGACTCTTATCAGCAGTGCCACATTGTCGGGGGTAAGAGAGGAGGAGGAGCAGGAGGAGAGCCCCTCAGTCCCAGGAGCGGAACCTAGCCTTCTCCGGGGAGGTGTAATACTAGCACAGGTCAACAGTCAGGGAAACTGTCTGTGCTGACTCCATCACGGAAGCCCTGGGAGTGAGCACCACCACATCCTCGAGAGAGGCTGAACGTGTTCTCCGGGGCTCACGGGCCCAGTGCACAGTGCACTGAGAAGGGAAGCCGTTGGCTCCTTTGTTCATGGCCCCCTCTCTCCTTTCATGTTTGATGAAGAACTTAGGTGTATTTCGTTTATGGCTCACTGACTTTGAAAGTATATTTACCTCGTAGACTGTGAGCCAGCTGGGAAGTAGGGCCAGACTGTAAGAGAGCTCAGGGCTTCCTAATCTTGTTCTTCTTTTGTAGCTTACAGTTACCCAATTGCAACTCTATCCAGGACAATGAACCCCTATTCAAACGACATTCTTGAGTATGTATCCTTTGTTGTATTTTAAGGAGTTGGATATTATCAGGATCTTAAGACTCAAACTTATCATGAACCATGTGTGGAAACTGCAGAGGACCTTTGACACTAACCAGGTTAGCGGATTTTAGATTTTAGGTTCCTAGCAGCTGCTGAGTGACCTAACTGTTAAGACAGATCCTCTTCAATCATGCTTCACTGTGCCAGAAAACACTAGGTTAAGGGGATACAGTTGGTCGAGAGTTGGCTCTGAGACTGTGCTTCCTCTAGAAAGCTTGCCCAAAGGAACTTAAGTAGTAAATACTTGTCTATTTTCATTTTTCTTTTTTAATTTTTAATTTTTATTCTTAATAACCATACAAGTAGAAAAATACTGAAAATATTAAAAAGAAAACTAAAATATCCTATTATCAAACAGCTGAGGATCAGCTCCTGTCACAGTGCTGGTCTCCCTTGTTCTGACTATTTTCTGTATGTGTATGTGTGATTTGTTATTATAAAATTGAAGACATACTGTGGCTGTCATTCACAGCTGTAATTTCCCCTTGCTAATGTAAGCTGCTTGTAAGCTCCATTTTTGACAGTATGTAATATCTCCTTGTCAGGCTTCCTTTCTAAACTGTCCCTTTACTGTGGACTTTCAGTGGTTCTGTTGGATTATGGTAAGGAAGCCTTCAGTGGATGTACTGGACAGAGAAAGTGAAAATGGAGGCTGTGCTCTCTCCTTCCCAGTACTGTGAAGGAGAAAGAACTAGAAGGTGGGATGTGTGCAACTTGTACTGTCAGGACCTAGGTTGTGCTAGTTCTGAACACCAAACCTTAACTCACCTCCCAGAAAAATGCTCACGGCAAGATCATCATTCTCTACGATGACGACGAGAGGCTGGCGAGCCAGGCGGCCACCACCATGTGTGAACGCGGGTTCGAAAACCTCTTCATGCTTTCTGGGGGTGAGCAAAGTTGCAGTCTGCCTTACACATCCAGTCTGCACTCAGCAGCCTTCAGACCCACACTGTCACCTCTCAGTGCTCAGTGCTAGGACCTTAGCGTTGGGCAGAGAGAAAGCCGTGCTGTCTGGAAGGAGCCAGGAGTCCTGTGAGATGTCCTCTAGTTCTGTCTGCACGTCTGTCTGCATGTCTTTGTGGGGTTTGTTTTGGGGGGGAAATGGGGAGTTTCATTGTTTTTTCACTGTAGATTTTCTTGATTTGAGGCCTTGATGTTTTTTGGGACAGGATCTTGCTACATAGCCTAGGCTGGCCTCAAACTCTTAATCTTCCTGCATCAGCACCCTACTGTTAGGATTACAGGCGTGGCCACCAGGTCTAGCTAGCACATGGTTTGAATTCCTAAGATAACAGCATTGCTGCAGGGTCTGTAAGAATGCTAAAAACTTAAGCAAAAGATTTCCTATGGAATTCTTGGCTGGCATTTCCAATTTACATGTTGACAGAGCAGTGAAGGATGATTTCAGATCTTCAGCTTGGTGATAAAGGGTTAGAAGATACACAGGCCTCTTCTAGGTTTGCTGGGGCCTCACTATGTTAATCCTGCTTTTTCTTATGCTCTCCTACATCTAGGTCTGAAAGTCTTAGCTCAGAAATTCCCAGAAGGACTGGTCACTGGTGCCCTGCCAGCCTCTTGCCAGCAGGTCCTCCCTCATGCTTCTGCCCGGAAACGATCCAGCCCCAAAATGCCACACCTGCCAGCTGAGAACAAATGGAGATTTACCCCAGAAGACTTGAAAAAGATAGAATGTTATCTGGAAGCGGACCAGGGCCTGGCAGACAATCATAGTAAGAGCTTCTGACCTTTGTTTCTGGTGGAGCTTGAGCTGATATCTTTGGCTATCCCTCATCATACAAAAAGTCCCTTTATTGTCCATATTCTTAAAGTGCTTGAGGTCCTGTGCATGAGGCAGGTGCTAGTGAGGCTCCCCGGGGATGGCAGAGATTAGGCATCGAGGACAGACGCGGAGTTCAGCCAGCAGTGCGGGTGTCTGAGGCAGGGTGTGGGCATCCAGATTCCTTCTTGGGAGATCCGCCCTTCCTTCTCTGCTTTTGGGTTTACTTAAAGGCCTGCCTGGAGCCTCCTGCTCTGTCTTCCTGCCTTTGCCTGCTGCTTTATCTTCCCCCTCCTCAATCGCCCCTCACCCTGTATACCCATCTTTACCAAGGAAGAAGTGTGAGATAGACCACATTTGTTGAGGAGAGTGAAGGGGAAGAAAACAGACTGTGTGAGCTTCACCCACCCCTCGCCCTTCCCCAACATCAAACTGATCTCAAGGATGAGAACTAGATCCTCACTGGCCCACAGTAGAATCTGTGGAGAGCTTCATTAAAAGTGGCCATAGCCTGAGCATCGTTAGCTTCCAAGTGTTCTTGGCCAATTGTCCCTGGAACCCTTCTTGCATCTCTGCCCCTCTTTCTTGCTCCCTTCAGGCCGAATGAACCAGAATAACTCCAGCGGAAGAGACTTGAAGGTGCCTGCTGGCCGCAGTGGCCAGAACCTGCCCACCGGGGGCCCTGCCAGCCACTCGAACCCCCGCACACCCAACAGTGGTCACCTGCAAGGCAAACCCTGGAAGTAAAGACCTGTGTCATGTAGTCAAATAAATGTCCCCTCCTTTTGGAACCCCCAGCACTCCCAACTTGGTCATTTTCAGAACTGGTAGAGAAAAGCCACACTCCAGGCCAGACCAGGCCCACTCCTCCCTGTTTGCAGCTCCCCTCCCTTCACTCAGGAAGGATTTTGACAGATGACCACAAAAACCAGAGGCTTGACAGGCTCTACTGCCCTCCCTATTGTTTACAGGACATCCATGTCTTTGGAAATTGAATAGGAAAAAAGAAAGATACTTTCTTTTAAATAAGGTCCAGCCTGTTTGGTCTGTAACCAGTGTTGTTTTGTAAATAATTCAGTCACATCTGCTGGTGTGTTCTTCCCAGCCAACTTTTTTCATTCACTGTTGATTTCATGAAAGATTCTCCAGGTGGGCCTGGCATTGGCCCCCATCCCTAGGGGTGCAGATGAGTCTTGGTTCCTGCAGCCCATGGGCCCAGTGGGGCCCCCCACTAGGCCAGGTGGCTGGCTGAGTTACTTAGCCTGTGTGCTGCAGGCTCTGCTGGGAGTGTGAGGCTGAGGAGTCTTTGAGCATGGTTCCTTCCATCTTACTGGTTTAGCAGAGAGGCTCTATGCAAAATAATCCCCTTGTTAAATGGTTCCTGAGACCAAAAAGGTGTGTGCTCAGCTGCCCTAACACCTAGAAGGAGGGCCTAGTAGAGGAAGGTCCCAGCGTCTTACAGATCTGTGCTGAGAGCCCTGGAAGGCCACCACAGCTGTCCCCTCCATTGTGAACCTTAGATCAATTAAAATTTCCCATTGCCTAATTTGAGCCCAGCTGTGTTAGCTGGCTAGCAATCACAGTCACTTGAGAGCATCAGCGTCGCTCAGGCAAGGGGAAGGCACAGGTGAGGAGGACTCCCGAGTCCTCTGTCAGGGCTGACAGCCCTCAAGCCCTTGCCTAAAAATACAGTATTAGTCTAATTGAGTAATGAGTGCAATTTCCTGCTTGCTTTTCATTCTCACGACTGAGCTGTGATTAGGAGGCTGTGATTATAGATTCTGGTTTTGGCCGGAATTTTGAATTGGCATTAATTGAATTGCTAGATGACTGACATCCATTCTCTTTAATTGGGGGAACAAAAGACCTCAGGTAAGGATGAGGCGCATGAAGTCACGGGAAGGAAGAGCCCTGTTAATTTTTATGGTCTGTGATCGGAGCTGTGATAGGGGACTAAGGAATAAATTGTGCTCTTTGTCATGGCAACCAGCTTCTGAAAAGCCAACTGAAAATTGCCTATCCTTAGGTGGTTACTGCTGCTGGGTAAGATTCACCTTAACAGTACTATTTTCTCACCACTTAAAAAAAAAAAAAAAAGAAAGAAAGAAAGAAAGAAAAAGAAAAAGAAAAAGAAAAAGGCCCTACAGTATTTCTAGCATGAGGGCTGTGTTTGTAAGAGAAATAAACGTAATAAATATCTCATGGAGACATATGGAAAAATAACTCAGTCAGCCCAGCTCTGTTTCAGAATGTGTTTATTCTTCTCTACTTGATTTCCAAAGTGCAACATTTTCCAATGCTTTAGAAATCAAACAAACCAGGGACATTGTTCAGATGTCAAGCCGTGCCCAATTTTCCACAAGATTCTTGAATCTTGTATAAAATTCAGCCAACGTACACATAGTTTTAATGAGAAGCCTGTCATGTTTCCCCATAAATTTATTGCCTGAGAACTTAGTTCAGCCTTTTGCTAATGCCAAAATGCACTGGCTTTTTATTTTCTTTACGGCATAGATAGAAAAATGCAAATTTTTCCACATTTGATTTTCCCCTAGCATGGACAAGATTTTCAGTCATCTTTGACACATATACATTCCTAAGGAAAGTATTTTCCTAGGGAGCAGAGTTCTGGCTTGCCATTTTAACATGGGCTAGTCAGGAGGTTAGACCTCCTCATCCAATTCTATTTTGAAAGAACCATTCCTGCCAATGGGTGGTAGTGTCAGAAACTATTGTATAGATGTGCAAAACCGGGCTAGCCAAAGCAGTTAAAATTGCTGTGTGTTTACTGGTGTGGTCTAGCAGGCTGAATGTATTTCTGTGTGCTTCTCCACAGCACTTTGCCCTGCTGGCAAAGATTTCAAACTTCCAAGAGACCTGATCCGATTCTGCACTCAGTGTTACTCTCCAACGCTGTTGCTTCTTAACATTCCACTTTACCAGTTTCTTCATTAGAGTATTTGACATGTATTATTTAAATGATCAGTGATACTTTGTGCAATTATGAATGTTGAAGATTAAAGAACGTAGTTACTAATTTGTCGTTTGCTATTAATGTGCTGAAACCTGCCAACTTCTCTCTTCCTCTCTGTCAGAATGATTTGGGGGAGCCCCAGGAGACTAGAGTGATTTGAAAGCGTACCTCTTTTTACTGTATTTCCCAGAAAGGCGTATGCTCTTTGCATCAATGAATCTGGAAATCATTCCAGTTTAGAGCAAGAGACCATAGCTTTCTAGTCAGGAGGCCTGTGTTTTTCCTGGAACTCAGGCAGGGACAGATTGCTACCTTGGACAACTGTTTCCTGGCTTTTGTGTCATTGTGCTGGTGGCTGATTTGTTCCCTTGTCTGGAGATTTGTGCACTCCACGAGGAAGATGCTTGGTGATATATGACGGCCTTAGCTCTACCCGGTATCTCCAAGGGGATATGTATTTAAGAAAGAGAGGCTGTTAAGGGGGTACTTTTTTAAGAAGACAGACAGGAAGGAAGTCAGGAAACAAAGGACAGAAGATAGAAGAGAGGCAGGAAGTGGCCGGAGAGAGAGGAAGGAAAAAGCCAGTGTTATTCAAAAATGGGAACATCCTGGGCTGTGACCTCAAGCTGGGTCTGTTGAAATCTGTGGGATGAGTAAATAGCCTAAAAGTAATTTTCTTTTCTCTCTCTCTCTCTCTCTCTCTCTCTCTCTCTCTCTCTCTCTCTCTCAAAGCCAGAACCAGCAGTCATGTTGGACTTGATGTCAACAGGAATTAGAATACATAATGTCCGTTAGTTGCTCAGGGAGTTTTTCCTGTGGTGCTATTTAAATTATACAGAACTTAAGACATTAAGCTACTCACAGGCAAACAGAACAAAACAAACCCTCCTCTTCTCTAATCCCTTGTGGGGTATAAGTTGTCAGAATCCTGGGCTGGAAGAAATATGTCAGTGATTTTTCTCGTTGCTTTTCCTTCCTGCCAGGCTGTTGACTGGTTACAGAATCTGTCTTTCCTGTTGTCTGACATGTTGAGGGGGATAACTAATTTCAGCCCACCGAGACGTAAATCCATGACTACCTCTTCTTGCTCAACCCTGAAGATAACCAGCCATTAAGAACATTTAACAAACTATTGAATGTCTTTAATGTGCATTTATGTTCTTCACAATTCTTCCAAAGATCTAAGTCCCATAACTTCTTTCTCCAAAAAACCAGAACCATGTGGATTATAATTCATCAATTAAATTATGTGAACATGTTGAGTTCACGTAATTCAATTATTTTTTATTAACAAGGATATTTTTCATGTGAAAAACAATCAACAAGGCCCAGTATTCAGAATGCACTTGGGTGGTTAAACTCTCCTAGACTTTTAGTAATTACTGAAATCAAGGGCTGGGGATGGCTCACTGGGTAAAGTGTTCACCATGCAGACATGGAAACCTGAGGAGTTCAGATCCCCAGCACCTGCATAAAAGGCCAGGCATGGTGGTACATCCTGTGATTCCAGTGCTGGGAAGGCAGAAACAAGGATCCCTGGGACCTGCCTGTTCACCAAGTCACTGAGCTCCAGGCTTGGTGAGAGAATGTATCTCATAAAATAAGGTAGAGAACACCTGAGGAAGACCTCTGGCCTTCATCACACACACACACGAACATGTTTATATACATATACCACAAACAAAAATCATTGAAATTATTATGGCATCCTTAAATGAGAACCTACATCAGATATAGCATTAAAAAATATACCAGTATAAGTTTATCCAGCCTGAATTCTGAAAGAACAGGATTCAACACACAGTTTTTTGTGAGTTCACAGACCTCTTCATTTGTCCCACTGAGCCCCTTCCTTGAATGTAGAAGCGAAGTCCCTTCACCTGTAAAGCAAAGTGTCCTGACTCTGGTAAACCTCATAAACAGAGGTCATTTACTGAGGAGCCATTGACCGATAGATAGAGCACATTGTTACAAGAAAATCAACACTGGCTTCCCTTTGAAATTTAGATGAGAAGCTCCCAAAGGGTGGGGTTCACCAACTCTGTGACAGTGGCCCTTCAGTAAATAGTCAGGAATAAGTAAACTCTCAGGACTGTGGCTGGCTAGGGTGTGCTGGCCACACAGCCTCAGCCTGCTGTTCTGGAGACTCAGCGAGCTCATTGTCTTTTGTCTCCTGACAGCTTCCTCTTGTGTTTGCAGCCATGGCTTTTCTCCCTTTTCCAGAAGGTGCCCAGAGAGCTGCCCTTGAGTTATTTCACCTGTTTCTGTCTGTTTTCACGGTTCTTTTAGTAACCCATTCATCATTCCAGGTAGCGCTCACTGTCTCCATCTAAGAGTTATTCTCCCTTCTGTTTCAAAACTAGACAGTGCCAGATAATACCAGCAGTTTATGTGTTAGGCAGCACTCATGGGTCTCTTTGGTGTTTTGACACCTTCCGTGTTCCCAACAGTCCAGTGAGGTGGCACTCCCATCTTCAGAAGAGGAGATGGGTTAGACAGCTCACACTTTAATATTGACGAGCTGAGAAGCTGGGACTCAACTCAAGAATGGTGCTCCCAAGCAAAACACTTTGGCTTTCTAGGGCAGACTCAGCCATGCTCAGTCTTCCTGAGTGATTCCTCGGTCTCCCCATGGGAGTGTAACTTCTGCTTGGCTTTTGGGTGCCTTCCCTCTTCATCAGTGCCATTGTTTGGAAACTGCCTCGTACCTGCCTATGCCAAACTCAACGGGGCTCATGCAATAGTTGCTTCTAGGAGCGTTTTCACATCTCCACTGTCTGTGTCAGGGGCCCTGTCTCCAGCAACAGCAGTTTGGAAGGTTGGTTTGTTTGTTTGTTTGTCCACAGACACATAATGAGCTTTCACTCATAGAATGCGAGTTACAAAATTTCAACCGACTGTAGGTAGACTAGTGCCCTCACAGACGGAACTGCTCACGTAATAAAGCATGCTGATGTGATTGGCGTCTGAGCTCTTCTTCTTTGATAACATTTCTGGTTTAGGCTGACACAAATTTCAAGAACTGGTCAATGGCCCCAGGCCTGTGTGTCATGGGGAAACTGAGGCACAGCTTCTTGCTGCAGCCCATGTCGGCAGAAGCCTTACTTCACCACGTTCTTCTCAAGCTGCAGTTGGCACTGTGGCTGTGCTTAAGAGGGACTTTTAATTTTCTCCTTTTTCTTTGGCAATAAACACTTGGCTGTCTCCATCTCTGGGGTTTTTAGATGATGCTCACAGTTTGAGTTGCCAAATGAATGCGGATCCTGAAAGCTTCAGGGAAGAATTCATTACCCTTTGACGGGTTCTCAGGTTTGATGGTGCTCTGTGCTTTTCCCAAAGCTCTTCTTGGCCCGGACACTGCAAATGTTATGGCTGTTCATCTCAAGTTCCTCCAGGCAACATCTGGGGCTTAGTATGTTCACAGAATGATGTTTCCCTAGTCCTTCAAGCAGGAGCCCCTGAGCACCTTCCAATCCACCTAGTCCCTCATTCCCCTTGCAGAACAAATGCCAGATGATGAATAGCTCTGCACTGGTGAGGGAATGGGTGAAGTCATATCTGGACTGTATTCAATAACACTTCAGCTTCAGGCCAAAGCCAAAGAACTAAACACCCATATCCGAGTGTTAATTCAAGAGACTACCTGAAGACTTCTTGTGGAGAAGTGATGGCCCCTGTGCTTCACTAAGAACCACCTGGAATGGCCTAAGAAAGGCTTGAAATGAGTACACTTGAAATAGAGCCCTATGAGGGGCCCTGGAGACTCACATTAGCATAACACAATCCCAAGATTGCAATGGGAACCGAATGTGAGCAGAAAAGGCTCTTGGGAGTCTCCACCAGAGCTACAGCAGAGGACTTAAAGTATGTCCCAACTGGGAACCTGTGTAGTCCCAGCCTTGTTAGTAACACAGCTATCTGGAATAGCAATCTTTCTAAATATAAACCAGGGAAAGGTAGTGAAAGGAGATACTGGCACAGAGGGTCGGAGTTTAGACAAATTATCTAAAAAGAACTGAGCAAAGGCTAAGGTGGCCATTCCTGTGGTTGCTGTTGGTAAGCTGGTGTTAAGTAACTTTACACATAGCCCTCCCCATCCCGAAGCCAACTCTAAAAGCCATTGAAGAAACTGGGAAACCCACCACCACCTCTACCCAGGGCACCACGATTGCCGCTGGGGATGTATCCTCGAGGGTGTGTGTTATGTGTGACAAAGGGATACTCGTAACATACTGTTTTGTAGCTAACGTTTTACAGAAACAGCTATGGGTATATAAATCATATGCCCTGCAACTCAGCTATTTAAAGAATGCAATGATTTTAGTAAACTTAAAGAACTGTTCAACCATCAACACAATCCAGTTTTAAACATTTCCATCTTGTAACCAACTTCTTTCACTCACTGGGCTGTGAACAGTTTTTCCAGGTGAACACAGGTCTTATGTCTCCTGCCTTGTGGCTGGGTCTCACAGTGCCAATATTGATCCTGATGAAGGCTCCTTGTGACGCACTTGGCTCCTTTGCTGTTCCAATCTTGCAATTTAGTCCAAATATTTTCATAAATTCCTTCAAATGGATTTGCCGAGTCAAAGAGGTACTATATTTAATTTTTAAAAAGTCAAATTGCCAAATGTACAGACAGTTCTCTTCCTCCCAGTGGAACAAGGCTATATTTATTTCTTCATACCCTTGATAACACTGTGTGGCCAGTCTTTTGTTGTCCAGCAATCTGATGAAAGAAATATGTTTTCCTTTAATATAGAAGAATTTACTGAGGATCAGTATCTTTCATGTTTTATTGGCTTTTTTATCTCTTCTTTTAGGAGATAGCTGCTTTTCTTTTGAAATGTTGGTTCTTTTCCTTCAATCTTTTTTATTTACCTTTATGCCCTCAAGGTTATTAATACTTACTTTCATTTAAGTTGTAGTATTTTCTAAAATTGTTATCTTTTAACTTTATAAATTTATATACTTTGTACCTGTGGATTTATAACTCTGCCAGTAGCATAAAGCTTTTCTCTCAGCTGAAATATCTGTAAGTGTTAATAAATTCTGTATCTTGCCAGGTGATGGTGGTGCATGCCTTTAATCCCAGCACTCAGGAGGCAGAGGCAGGTGGGTCTCTGTGAGTTTGAAGCCAGCCTGGTCTACAAAACAAGTTCCAGGACAACCAGGGCTACACAGAGAAACACTGTCTCAAAAAAAAAACAAGAACAAAAAAGTTCCATATCTCTAATATGCATTGATTATCAAAATTACTGTTAATATAAATATCACTAAATGTCATGCACTTGACCAAGCAGTGTAGCCTTTGCCCCCGTAGAATTCACAGTGCTCCAGCCCTTACTTTTTTTTGGAGACAGGGTCTCATATCTCCCAAGCTAGCCAAAGATGACCTAGAACTGCAGAACCCCTGCCTCTACCTCCCAAGCATTAGGATTATAGGTGTGCATCGTCACACACAGTTTTTTGAGGTGTTGAGGATCAAGCCCAGGGCTTCATGCCTGCTAAGTAAACACTCTACTGGCTGAGGTACATCCCTAGCCCCAACTTTCCAACTTAAAACTTTTGCTTGCTTAGAACCTTACTTTTTGAACAATTCTGAGAATTCAAATAATTTGGACATGGATATTTTAACAAGCCTAAATGACACACGGGCCAGGCATGGTAGTGCATGCTTTGAATACTAGCATTCATGAGGCCGAGGCAGGAGGATCCCTGTGAGTTTGAGGTCAGACTTGTCTACATAGGGAGTTCCAGACCAGCCAGGGCTACACAGAGAGTCAGTGTCTGTCTGTCTGTTTGTGTCTGTCTGTCCCTTCTCCTCTTCCTCCTCCTCCTTCTCCCCCAACCCCTCTCAGTAAAAGTAGAGTTCTTTCAACAATTACTAGGCACTTGTATTCCAAGCACTGTTGCTGTTGGAAATGGAATGCCAAGGTGGCCCTTGCTAGCAGGGAGAGCACAGTTTATTTTAAATTGAGTTCTACCATCTGTTATTTATAAAATAATGTCATCATACTAACCTAAAATTTTTTTCTTACCAGTGTGTATTAAGCTGGTGACTAACTTCTTGCTTGATCAAACTAAGCAGCTTTGTCTCTTGTCACGTGGCTTGAGGGGGGAAAACTTTCCAAAAGATAAGGGAGTCTAACCAGATCTTCAGTCTAAACTATCTTTTTTTTTTTTTTTTTTTTTTTTTTTGCTGTTGTTTGAGACAGGGTCTTTCTGAGTAGCCTGAGACTGGGTCCAAACTCAAATCCTCCTGCCTCTGCCCCCCTCATGCTGGAATTGCAGGGCTGTACCACTTGCCTGGCTGGAAAGACCTTTTCACCTTGTCTCCTAATCTTAGTATGCAGACATTTATGTGTAATCAGCCTCATTCTGAGTTTTAGAATATTTGGTAGGAAAACAGTATTAAAGATAGAACTCTAAGATGAAGGGCTTTTTGACCTTCAAGCCGTTTTCTATGGAAAAGACAAGACTTAACTCTGGTGCTGGAAGCATCTTGAAATCTAAGTGGCAGAAAAAGGGGCAGGCCCCCAATCTCACCCCAGCCTGTCTACCTGCATCTTTCTGTGTCAGTGTCCCCCAACTCCACATTCACACCCAAGAGATACAGAGGAAACCAAGGTCAATTCTTGCTTTAAAGAAGGTGGTAACTCCCTGTATTGTGATGCCAGTTGGTAAATGTGCTGGCCTGAGGGTCACCGTGCCAAGGAAGGTCAGCTTTTCAGAGAGGGGTAGGACAGGAAAATGGGAAGGTGGGGGACAGAAACAAGAGGCAGCAGAGGATTTGGCAAACAAAATGTAAGCTGTTTCCACCCTTCCTGGTAAAGTGTCCTCAATACACTACAGTTGCTCAATGTCCCTGGCTGGACATTCAATCTTTATCTTCACTAAATGATTTCATTTCACCTCAGTGTTTTCTTCCAATGTAATTCTGTAGTGGGAAGCCACATTGTGCTTATAGTGATCTGTTTGATTCACCTGCAACTTCGCCTTTGGACAGCAGTGGCCACTAGGATTATTATATTCCATACTCCAGGTTTCTGCTTTTAAAGATGAATGGATACCATCAGCTAGACTGCTGTACATGCTGCATTCCTCTTCACCATAGGGTGCCAGGCATTTGGTTAGCAGCTGTGGCTGTTGCCTGCCACTAAGATATGAACAAACCACCCCACTGCCTCTTGGATGCAACTTCATGGGACCCTGGAATGCAAGAGAATTTAGGGGTCATCTAGTTCATCCACCACACATTTTCATTGAGACCTGCAGGAACTTAATCACTTCTGCCTCAGCTAAAAAAGTGGGCCCTCCATGTGCATTCCACACACATACCCCAAGGTTCTTTTTCTTGTACAATCAATTTTATTGAGTTGCCCAGATGGGGCTAGGGAGAAGGGAGGGGTGGGGGGTAAAGCGCTGCTTTAGTATGGGTGTTTGAAGGTGTGGTCCATGATGGTTAGAAGGGCCAGCCATGTCTCCTCAGCTGTGGGGATGATCTGGGAGGCAGGCAGCAAGAAGCCTCTGAGCCCAGTGTCCCGCAACTCAAAAGTGAAGGAATACTTGATGCCCTGGCTGTAGGTCCAGTCAACAGTGCTTCCACTGGCCTGATCTGGGGTGGGAACAAAGATGAGTGGGAGTTTATCACTGCAAATATCGACATGGACCGAGCACCCAGAGCCCAGCCTTGTGGAGTGCCAGGTAGAGTCTGTGTCTTCTGGAGGCTGCTATTGACACACAGTGGACTGGCAGGAAACCCCTGCTGGCTCTAAACCAAGAGACCACCAACCAGCAGTGGTGGGCCTGTTCATTATGGGGGTGCCAAAAGTCTGTGTAATTGCAAAAGCCTGTCTGGAAATTATCTCCACCCAACAGTCACCTCAACGACACCTCTAACTATGCCAGAGACCCATACTTGGGTAACCAGGAATCGATCTCGAAAGACTCCTGGTCAAGGCAAAGCCACTTGCCTGTCTTCTAGAGGGAAAATCTCAGCGGGTTTGCAGCACACGCTGGCTGACAAAGCTGCTTTTGTTGAACTGGGCAGTGGGAAAGGAGGGTGGGCTGCACATTAGAATTTTACTTCAGGACACTAAATGCAGCAAACATCATTGGACTCGGCTTAGAAACTGTTTCCAAAGGAAGCCTGGGATCCCACCGCAGCCCACTACCCACCCAAAGCCTGGGCCCACTGGCACGGAAGTGTGTGAAGTGGTGTGCCGCTCTCCCACCTTGGCACCTTGTCCTGCTTTTGCCTACCAGGCAAATTTTTTGAGGCAAAAAATTCCCCAAATACCCCACACCACATCACAGAGCACAGCCTTTACTCTAGAAAGTTCTTCTGCCTGGAGGCCTATTACCTAGACAGATGGCCTCTCCTGGCTTCCCTTCATTTCCTTCAGCACTAGCCCAGATTCCTCTCTGTCTGCAAGCCTGATTCTTACCCTGGTGTTCAGCCTCCACCCTAGTACTCCTGATGCCCCTGGCCTGCTTTGCTCTTCCCCCTCCATCTCTCACCTAATCCACTGTGGTTTCTAAGCACACGGGCAGGCCTCCTGCCTAGATGGTGTTTGCTCCTTTTATTCACTCTCTACTCCAAGCACACAAGTCGAGGCCTGGTGCGGAGCAGGTGCTCAGTAAACACTGTATTCCACGTGCATGTAGCAATGATCCTCCCAAGGACATCTCATGAACCGTGTAAGGAAGGGGTGGAAAGGCGTTTCTTAAACAGAATTTTATGGTGACCTATAAATCCCATCAGAGTTCTACCTCATCCGTGCAGGGATCCAGATGTAACCTCAAGATAAGAGGACAAATGTGCTCAGAGGAGCCTACTGAACAGTGTCAGGAAAGACAGGGTTCATATCAGGAAAAGGCACTGTCCACCCTCTGAAGGGTTCAGCCAGCGACTCCCAGATCTGAGCACCTGAAGCAAGAAAAGCCAACTAATGCCGGTTTCTGGGCCACCAGTAACTTACAGATTGTATCAATGATGCTGCCATACTTGTACTTGGTCCCATACAGAGATGTCAAGGCCGTCACAGCAGACTTAGCTAGCTGATCCTGGAGGAAAGATCCAGCAGAGCCACTGTCAGGGCCAGGGGAGCCCAAGTACTGTCAGGGTGGCCAAGGAGTAGGCACCAGCTAATCAGGCCCCTGGCAGAGGACATGGGGCCTGCCCTTCAGGTCAGCCCTACACTATCACAGCAGTATGATCCCTCCATCTCCACCGGATGGCTGGTCACACCTCCGGTCACACCACAGCTCCAGGTGGAGTCCACAGATTCAGGGTCTAGCCTTGCCTCTTGCTCTGTTGTGCAACAGAAGTGACCTGGCCACACTATGCTTCTGTTTCCCAGCAAATGAAGTAGGTCAACACCAGTCATCCTGCCAGACGTCCCAAATCATCAGGAGACTGTGGGCACCAGGGACACTGGTAGGCTCTTAGCCCTAAATCAGCTCTGAGGGGTGAAACCCAGGTTCCCAAAAGTGGGGACACAGAAGGAGCCTGGACAAAGGGCAAGTGGGGTCATCACCCACCAGCTCTTCCTTGTCAGGGGCTGGTTCTGATGTGTAGCCATAGGGGTAGAGAAGGAGTTGAGAGTAACTGTGGATGGAGATGAAGGCCTTGATGTTTCCATGGTTTGTCACAAAGTCCACGATGGACTTGACTTCTACTTCAGAGTTGGCAAACTTGCCATGGTAAGTGTCCGAGCAGGGGTTGCTACTAGCTCCGGCAACTGTGGAAAGGCAGAGGAGACAGCTAGGTCTTAGCCCAAGTGATGTGGCTTCCACAACTTCTGGTACACTTCATGGAGTTAGGTAGAAGTGGGGTGCAGGGAGACCTCACCCTCTCCCCCGGCTTAAGGAACAGCCAGCCATCACATCACCTGGAGCCCTGCCTCCTTTTCTAGCCAGGTTTGGGTGGAGCAGAAACCAGTTTACACAGGGGCATGGCCAAGGAAGGCCAGAGTTGGTATTTAGATATCTCCAAGAGAAGCTCTCAGACCCATATTCCATCTACAAGGAACTTTCTTCCTACAAACGAGGGCCCAAGCCCCTGAGTGCCACCTCCAACCCAGAAAACCCTCAGGCAGAGCCAAGAGCCCACACTCTTCCTCACTGCTGGGTCCAGAAAGCGGTAGTGGAAAAGGAGGGCAAGAAGCCATGTTGTCCCATCCCTGCCCCATAGGAAGTCTTACGCCCAAAGCCAGCGTCCCAGTTCCTGTTGGGGTCCGCCCCAACACAGAGAGAGCCCTGTGTGCGTGATCGAGTCTTGCGCCACATGCGATTCTGAGGAAGAAAAGAGGAGGAGCCAGGGATCAGCACTGTTGGCTGTGACATTTGCCACAGGATAAAAGCTGCCATGGAAATTGGGATCCTGGCTGCAGCAAAGGTCTCAACCCAGGGCAATATTGGCTTCTCCAGGACATTTTACAGTGTCTAGAGGTGTTCTGTGTTATGACTGACTGAGGAGTTGCTACTGGAACCTAATGGGTAGGCGAAGAGGCTATAGTACATGCACAGATAGTGCCCAACAACAAAGAATCATCAATCTAAGATGGCAATGGTGCCTAGGCTGAGATACCCAGTTCCATGAGGACAGGTCTGCGTGCCCCGTCCTCCACTGAGGGGGTCCCTTGTGGGGCTCAAAGGTACATCCTGCTGTCCTAGGGAACAAGAGGTAGTCTGTACCGTTTTGTGGGTGTAGGCAAAACCATCAGGGTTGGTGACAATCTCCAGGAAGATGTCCATGTTGTCAAGAATGGCTGTGAAAGCCGCGTCTTGGCCGTAGTCTTCAGTGATCTGGTGGGTGAGGGAGAAGGTAGAGTTAGCCAAACTGGCACAATGGACGCATTCCCCGGCCTCCCTTTGTGGCCACTGCTTCTGGAAAGGGGAGGTCCAACCTCCCATGGCCTGTGCACACGTCATCCCCCAGCTTCACCTTTTTTGCGAACCAGACGCCGCTGGCCTGGGTGACCCATTCCCGGGAATGGATGCCAGTGTCAATCCAGATGGCTGGGCGGTTGGTCCCTCCAGTGCTGAACTGAAGAAGAGGCAGGGAAATGGGTAAAGGGCAACTTTCCACCCAGGCCTCGGTTTATCCCCTCCACCTTGGCCAGAAGCCACCAGCTCTCTATATACCTAAAGTCAGGGAGGCTGCTGTGGGGACTATACTTTGTGGGGTTATGGGGTCAGGGACCAGACAGGGACCCTACAGAGCTTGGATTCCTGACTTCCAGGTCCTGGCCCTATTCTGATGCTTGGATAGTGCACTGTGGGAAGTCACCAGGAAAACATGTTACCTGGATGTCAGAACTCCACAATACCTCTCATAGTGCAACACTTGACTGGTAACACTTGGATCACCTCCAACTTTGTATACATGCATACAGCCACCTACGCCAGTATGGATGCTCAGACCTTCCCACATATCTGCACAGGGACTGTATAGAAGTACATTCCCTTACGCATCTATGAGATGTATAATCTACACCCTTACATGGAGGTCCACATGGGGACTCATTTATATGTGTACTCTTGTCTACATGTGGGCTTCTGTTACCTTCAGTACATAAATGGGGCGACCTTCAAAAGTGTTGCCGATCTGGATCTTGCTTACAAGCTGTGGGTTCTCTGTCACCAGCAAGTCCATGAATTCATAGATCTGAGATCAGAAAGAAGAAAAAGAGAGAAGGAGAGACTAAATGGATTCTGGGAATCCAGATGCCTCCCTGAATCAGCAGCCCTGTAGTGCTGGGCTGTCACAACTGACCACAGTGGCCACACAGAAACAGCACGGATTACCCACAGCCAGACCAGCCTTGCCAACCAGGAAGCAAAGTATGCTGCTCTGGACAGAATCTTCCAGGGCTGTCCTCACCTCATCCAGGGTATGATAGGTAGCATAATTGAAGGTTTTGGTGGACAGGGCCCTGGCCTGGAAGGCAGACATCTGCTTCTGTTCTTCATCCAGCAGTGTCTGAATGTCTTCAATCATGATCTCATAGTTGATACCGTGAGATTCCAGGAAGACTTTGACAGACTGGATACTGGAGAAGGGCACTCGGACATCGATGGGGATTCCAGGCCGGACAGGGTCTCGCCAGAAGTCCAACTAGGAAGAACAGGCGGCAGCACCATTAAAGGGGGGTAGAGGCGCCAACCAGGGCAGAAAGGGGGAGAGTCAGAGAAGGGGCATTGGCACTAGAAGCCCCCACATGGTGATGCAGGGGTGCTGGGAGCAGAGAAAGAATGGAGGAAGCTTGGGAACTGGACAAAGTCCAGTGTGGTCAGGAAATGGCCAGAATGGAGAGGCTTTGAGGGGACAAGGCAGACAGAGGAAGTGGGGAAGGGGTCCTGGCATGCCATCAGATTCTCAAAGGCGCCAAGATCTGTATCTGGGGTCTAAAGTCATTTCTCAACAGCTCAGTCTCATGGCTCTTTGCTGGAAGGCTGGGCCAGAGCCCAGGGACTGACCATGGACAGCTGTGGGGACCTGAGGTGGTCCTAGTGTCCCCAGGGAGGCCTGCACTGAATCACTAACCTGCAGATGCTCCAAATCCTCCAGCTCCTTCACTTTCTGCACCTGGGCTTCATCGGCTGCAGAGATTCGGAGAACCTGGTGCCTGGGCAGAGCAGGAGGGGCCCTGAGAACTGGAGGCACCCCAACACTTTCCAGGCTGGGCCCCTAGAGGTGCAAGGGGGTCTGAGCAATGGGAGACCTGAACTTCCTCACATCCTCTCTCTCGTCTTTGGAAGCTTCTAGACTTTTGTGCTGTCCCCATCACAATTTAGACTAGTTTATCTCCAAGCCAACCAGACCTCCTCTTTCTCCTTCTAAAAATTCTTTCTCAGAGCTCAACTCTTTCAGGGCCCAGAAGAAGCTGGGCCCTTCCAAGCCCTGCCCTCCCAACCAGGCTGCTGTCCCAGGGTGGTGTCTGTTTGTCTTCTCTGGCTGTGTTTCCACATGTCTTGTCTATCCCTTCCCGACACCAACTTGAGAAGAGCCCTTTCATCACCCTTTAGGACACCCCCCTCCTCTCCACACCCCTACCCCACAAAGTTCTCATTGCCAAAGACTGCCTCCAACAGCACACTCAAAATCAGCAGCTTCCACATGTTGGGAAGGTCGAGCTGAGGCCCAGAGTGAGGTCTGAGGCCTTTTAAATGCTGACAAGGGTCCCTGGGGACTGTTCCCCTCACATCTGGATCCAGTCCCACGGGGAGGGAGAGGTGAGAGTTCCAAACTGTGGCACCTTCTCGCTCTTCCTGATAAAGTGGCAGGGAACAAGGCAGGTGGAGAGATAAGCCAGGCTTCCACCCTTGACCATGACGATCAGCTGGGCCTCAGGTCTCCCAGCTGGGATCACTCGTCCAGCTTCCCACAGCCCCAGATAGCTTGTTGTTAGTGCACTGTGTCAGAAACAAGAACAGACATATTTGTGCTTTTCCACAGTGTTAGGATTTATTGGGCAACAATAAATGCACAAGTTATATCAATTTCATTGGCTTCAATTCACCAACTATGGATTTCACTCAATATTCATGGCCATTGGCAAACACAGGTTCTTCCTGATGGCCAGTATTAACTCTGTGATCACACATTACATTCCACACAATACTAGAGAGATTCCACCAAAGAGTTAAAGTAGCTTCTGGGTTCAGAGAGACCTTAGTAAAGGCAGGATCGGATGCAGGTGGTGAGATAAGATATTAATATAGCTAACCCTGTTACAGAGCTGTTCAGGCCCAGGGCTGCCAAATGCTAAGCTGGATCAAGGTCCTGAGCTGGCTCTAAGCTTTCTGAGTCTGAATGACGGAATGGAGGTTGACCATGTCAAGCAGGGAGATAATGCCGAACAGAAAATCCAGGAAGAGACTCAATAGTTTCTTTCCTGCCCATACCATAACACATGTACTTGATGATCAGATAAGAGTCGTGAGTACCACTATTCCCCACCCAGTATTTGGTATCCCTCTTTATGTATGAGCCAGGTGAAGGGATTGTGTGGTTCATTGCTGTGTTTGATAAGCTCACAGACCCGTTTGTTTGTTTGTTTTTGGTTTTGTTTCTGATAGCTTTGAAATGCCCATGAAGCCAAATGTTCCCAATTTAACTTGGTAAGTTCCTAGGTGGTGATATTTTGTGTAAATAAGTTGTTTTTCAGCCTGTGTCTTGTGGCTTGGGATGGACAGGTGATGGTTGCTTGTAGACAGGAACAAGATGCAGAACCATTCTGCCTCAGCACTTGCACTCATAACGGGGCACATTGCTGGGTTGGGTGTGGTTGTATGTTTGTGCATGTGGAGGCCAGAGCATAAGCTCAGGTGTTGTTCATTGGGAGGCATCACTTTGTCATTATTTTTAATCTGTTTATAGTCTCATTCCTCACTCAAAAGTCGCAGCTCAGGTGGGCCTAGTTCTAGGGAGTACCAACAAATTCCATTTTTTTTTCCCATTCAAGCTTTAAGTTGCTTTTCTGCTACATGTAACAAACAAACAAACAGAAGGAAAGAAAGATACTACAAAAACATTCTCTAACTTCAGAAGAGAACAAAATGGGACAGGAGGGGTGTGGAGGTGCCCACTGAGTAGATAACCATAGTGACCTCTGTAGGCCCTCCAGCTGTCACAAGTGAAAACTCCAGAACACTTGGATTTCCTTTTTACTTTAAAATCAAGCCATGGAAACATACCTAGGAAAGGCAAAGAGAGCTTTGTCAGGTCTGTGGGGCAGTCAGAAGCCACTGAGGGTATCGGACTGGCAATGGGGTGGCCAGGGCCATGTTGGTTAGAGGTGCCACATTTTCCTGGGGCTTTGGTGTGGCAAAGTCATCAGGCTTGAGCTTGTGTGGGAGTTTGGGATAACAAGGTCCCATCCTCACCCCCCTTCAGTATTGCCTTATAACTGTTCCGTGAAGCCCGTCTGTTATTTTGAAGATGCCAAGTTATCACTGTACAATGGCTAGAGGCACGTGTTTCCAGAAGTGAGGGTGGGATGTAAGTCTGGAGTAAGGGCCCCCTGAAGAGAGACATTCCAATGTCAAGGATCCTTAGGAAGTGTCCCCTCAAAGCCCAGATTTTTGCCTGTGGCAAAGAAAAAGGCAGAGACGCACTCCCATGAGAAGTTGGAGGGACAGAGTGCTTCTGCTGAGCCTAAGGGAGCATCAGGGACTCCTGTCCCCAGCAACAGAGGCTCAAAGAGCGCAGACTTAATGTGTTTCCTCATGAAGGACACAAACGTCAACACCACATCCGCCTTTCCTGTTTTCTATAATGTGTTTCCCTTTTGTATCCCAAGTACAGTTTTATGAACATTTCCCCTGTGGTCTTCCCTCTGTTCAGGAAGTTGAGGGAGGTGGGCTGGGGGCTCAGGAAAGAGATGAGAACCACAGAGCTTAGTTGTGCTTGGAAGAGCAGGAGGTCAACTGCAGACCAGGGCAAGAAGCTGGCCCAACCCAAGGCTCCGGAGGCCATGTCATTATTTCTAGTGGTTGTGGCTAATACTAACTTTGGAAGGCTAAGTAGGTTGGAGTTCCCCACCGTTAGCCTGTCTCTCGTGCTGAAGATGGGGCAGGCCTGGCCCAATTCAGGCAGCTTATGGGGATGGGAGGGCAAGGCATGAGGAGGCTGGCAGTGTGGCACTAACCAGGGGCCCATGGAAAACAGGGACAGTTGGTGGCAGAACTCATGGCTGTAGCCTAGGAAATGGATGCCACCTGGGAACATTTTACAGGCACCGTCTCAGCCCTTGTTCTAACATAACTGGGGCCAGGCTGGGAGCAGAAGCGGCGTGGTGACAGATAAAGCCCTTCTGGGAAAATGGGGAGTGGGGCACTGAAGGACAAATTTGGACAGCTGTCTAGCTCTCTGGTTCTCAGACTCCGAGTATTTGGGACAATTTTTTGGACAGTGGTAACACATTCTGTGGCTCCATGTGGTCTGGCCTGCCTGTGGCTGGCCTCTCATCCTGTTCCGTAGCAGGCCCCCTGATTTTTCCTGATGGCCCCTCCAGATCAGCTTGGAAACTCTTTGGGGGCCAGTGTTCTTGGGCTGCACTGTCTGATGGCTTCAGACATCTTGCTTTTCTAAAGGAGTATTTTAGATCTTTTTTTCTGTAGTCATTTTCTCTGTGTTCCCGTCTCTCATTGGAATGGTCAGAGGGGAGAGGGGGAGGCTGGGAATGGAAACAGCACCTGGCAGCACTCCTGAATAGGGGGCATTGGCCCTTCACCCTGGGCCTCTGCCTCTGGCTGGCCTCACACGAGCTGCTCACATTCCAAACTGGAGGGCTGGTTTGTTTTCTTAAGAAAGTAATAACTGTGCACATTCACTGTGGTTCTTATGGTTTTCCATATGTATAATCGCTCTTTCTCCTTCAGTTTTTTCAATTTTTTTTACACTTTCAAATAAATGCTCATAAATTTTATGGGTGAAAAGGATGAAAAAACATACCTAAAAAGAACAGCTTGTTGGAAAAAGGAAGAAGGGGGGAGGGGAAGATGTAGAAAAATTAAGGTTCTGTTCAGCTTTACATATTCAAGAAAATGGGAGGAAATGTTTTAGACTTACAAAAAAGAGAAATCTTAAAATCATTTTTCTGGCCCCAGAGCATCTGAGTCTTAAGCTCTTGGTCAATGCACTTAAAACCTGAGCTTGCTGGGACCTGGTGGTGGTCCCTCAGTCCTAAAACCAGCTGAGACTACACGATCTCCTGGAGTTAGTGGTCTCTCAGCCACGAGGGTCTCATGAGCCTTGTGCAAATCTCACAATGCAGAAGCCCCAGTCTTTGTAACTTCAGGATGAAGGGGGTTGGCTAGGACATCTGGGAACTTCTATGAGTTTTCAGTTAACAAGAACAAGAAATTGGTTCTGAGGCCCTTCCCACGCTCCCGTCCCCCATGGATGCTGTCACAGACTCCATTGGGTGTCTTTGCAATATCCGCTCCTTCCTTCCTCCTTATCAGAACTCTGCTTTTATTTGAGGCAGTGATGTGACCAGCTGCAGAGAGAGTTCCCAGCCTCCCTTGTAGCTTGGGCAGCGCCTCATGGCACTGTTCCAAGCCATAAGATAGGAATGTAAACCCACAGACTCAGTAGCTCCCACTTTTACCCCCTGCTCTTCCTGCCTAGAATTCAGTTCAATGTGAGGGATAATGGCACCATCTAGAAAACGGAGGTCAAAATTCAACCATACTCCCCATAAAACCACTGACAGTGGGCTCACAAGATGAAATGGAGCTGGAAGTTTCCAGTCACCTAATATCACTGCGGCCACTATAAAGTCTGGAATGCAACACATCACTCATGCATTTGGGGGGACATTGGCACGAGCAAATGTCCAAATATAGTGCAGACTGTTACATATATCACGTAATACTTGAGTAAACACCTGTGTTCCTAGTTCCTATGTGGACTAGCCCATGTTTTTTATTGTCATTTTAGAATGTGCTTGTGGTGGTTTGAAGGAGAAATGTCCTCAATGGGCTCATTTATTTGAACATGTGGTCACCTTGCTGGCAGTGGTTTAGGAAGGCTGTAGGACCTTTGGGAGATTGGAGCCTTGCTGGAGGACCCACATCGCTGGGGCTAGGCTTTAAGAAGCTCTCCCCACTTCCAGGTCTCTCTCTGCTTTGTGTTTCAGTTGAAGATATGATCACTTGGCCTCCTGCTCCAGCCCCCCACTGCCATGCCTCACCCCCATTCTAGACTCCCTCTGGAACCGTGAGCTCAGACAAAATCTTCTGTAAGTTGCCTTTAGTTGTGACATTTTATCACAGCAACAAGATGGCTAATACAGTTTGGTTTTTCGAGACAGGGTTTCTCCACGTAGTTTTGGTGCCTGTCCTGGATCTCTGTAGACTAGGCTGGCCTCAAACTCACAGAGATCTGCCTGGCTCTGCCTCCCGAGTGCTGGGACTAAAGGCGTGCATCAACGCCACCCGACTCTGTTTCTTAATTAAAAAACAAAAAACAAAAAAACAAAAACTCAAGTATAGCAGTACTCAGGTTACTCCAGAGACAACCATATATATCTTGGGGTTTGCGGGGGGCGTTGGTTTCTGGAAGTGCTAGGGATTGGACCTGGGGCCTTGAACATGCCAAGCAAACTATCGCTGAACAGCATCCCAAGATAACTCTTATGTTTGCCACGTCTCTTGATGGCGTCACACTTTCTTGTGCTTAATCTCGCTTTCTTCCTCATTGTAGATTGAGAGGATGGTTCCTGCCACATGCATGGACCACGAAACCTGGTGTGCAGTGGGCTAAAGCGTCTACAGCATGTGAACACACACTAGGACGTTTACAGCATGTGAACACAC
>CABHPR010138759.1:981-14462 GCA_902168415.1 Peromyscus melanophrys
AAACAGAGAACCAGTCAGGATTGTCTTAGAAACGCTAAAGATTGTCCCTGTCGGAAACCAATTCTGGAAGCACTGCTTCAAGGACATTTTTCTCCTCCCCCATCTTGTCTCCTGCCGAATCTTCCATGGAAACAACAAGACAATGTACTCCTACCTTGAACTTGGCCTCTTCTCCATGTCACACTTTCCAACAGAACAAACAGGGCCTATTTCTTTTCCACTCTATTTATGGGCTAATTTTCATGGAATTTATGTCATTTGAGGTTTATGAAAATGTTTTAAATATTGAAGATTCCCACACTAGTGCATTGCTGACCAGGAATTCTCACAGTGAGTGCCTGGTGAAGAGATGGTGACTTCTTAAGCAAATAATCTGCTAAATTAATAAAGCTCCTAAATTACAAACCCCCTGAATATCAACTGCAGAAATACAACCACTCTCTGACCTGAACCTAGTA
This sequence comes from Peromyscus melanophrys, assembly GCA_902168415.1. Lineage (NCBI taxonomy): Eukaryota > Metazoa > Chordata > Mammalia > Rodentia > Cricetidae > Peromyscus > Peromyscus melanophrys. The sequence continues at coordinate 1,440 of CABHPR010138759.1, forward strand.
AATGAAGAAGTCTGTTGTGCATAATTTACAGCAGAGCTATGAATGAAAAACAGCTCCTTAAAAGAGAGAGAAAACACTAAACAGTCTGGTTGTAGAAGCAGAATCACTGATTTACTTCAGTTCTTATTTATTTTAATATTGTTTTATGAGTGACCTAATAATTTTGTCTTTATTACAGTTTTGCTCTCGATTGCTCAATAAGCCACCTTGATATAACATTATATTTTGCCAGTTGGGTGATAAGAGTGGTTGGAAAAGCATGCCGTCATGTTTTTATTATATAAATGTGTGTTTCCTTAAAGGTGTGGAGCACAGCATTGCATAGATATATGGCTGTTATTAGTGCTACTGCTAACATATTTGGTCCTCTTGTCCAAAATGTTAAGGTAGTAACTCAATATTTCAAAGGTAGTAACTCAATAGCTCTAGAAATGTACAAATGGGAGACGGTATTCCTAGGTGTCGGTCACTAATGGTAAGGGCATCAGTCTGGAGATCTGCCATACACAGGAGTACCCATACCTAACGATGTGGTATTGTGGACTCAGAATCTCCTTAAATGTGTTCCTACCATAGATGGTAGGCAAGGAACATGCACCTATGAACTTGACTATAGCAATGGTGTCCTTGGAGTTTGCATATGTTCAGTGTCATTTAATTGGGAACATATTAAATATGATATAAAATATTTGTGTATCAATTGCACATTAGTAAATTTGTTAAAAAATAAAATTTAAATAAACAAACCAGTATTTCTCCAATGAGAGTAGTTTTGCAATGCCCTCCCCCACCATACTTGTTAATACCTAGAAATATTTTTGATTATCAAGATTAGGGGAAGCAGAGGTAGTGGTATTTAGGGAGCAGAAGCCAGGAATATTGCCATACAGTTCATAATGCAAACCCATCTGGGCAAACTGTTAATTGGCCTCAAATGGTATAGAGCTGCTGTTGAGGAATCCCACACTAAAGTGACAGACACCAACCTAGACTTCTGGGTATTTAGAAGGAAAGAGAGCATTAGTTAATTTTTGTTTGTTTGTTTGTTTGTTTGAGACAGTCTCACCCAGTAGCCTCGATATCCTTCTGCCCCAGCCTCCCAACGCTGAGATTATAAGCATGAGCCAATGAACTATTTATACCTGGTTGTCTTGTCAAATGATTCTGTAGACTTTTGCTCTGAGCAAACATTTGTCTACATCAGCCTAAATGAATAGGAAACTCACCTTCTTAGCGCTCTGGAATTTTGAGTAAAAAGACTAGAAGCAATCACTTTTTCAAAGATAGTGCAAGGGACTTCAACAGATGTGACCTGTCCACAGAGCTGTAATCTGAAGAGAAAGTAGGGTAGAATATGCACTGCAAGACTGCTCCTATGAGGAGTTTGGACCCAGACGGACTGAAAGAATTGCAGAGATGAGAAAAAAAAATCCTGTCCTGCCCATCACTCTGATTCTATTAATGAAATCATATTTAAAATTCCAACTTATATCTGTTATTTTGGGACTCTGAGGGTGAACACTTGCTGGAACTGAGTGATTAAGAGAAAAACTGAAAGAAAGGCATCTAATTAGGGTGTTCAGATATTGTATTGCTATGTCAAACTACACAGATCATGACTATAGCGGGCAAGATTTGATCTTTATTCTTTGTAACCTTGAGTCAGCTTACTTGATGAAGTTCTTCAGGAAAATCCTAACATACAAAGTAGCCACTTAATTATCTTTCATTTCCTTTCAAGTTCTAGATTTCTTATTTCTGTGTCCTCTAGTGCTATTTATTTATTTAAGGATTTTTTTTTCCAAACTACACTTTCCTTCTGTCTATAGCAATCAATACATGATACACTAAAATTCTGTGGATTCACCACAGCAAACAAAGAGTGTATTAAGCTGAAAAAATATTTTAAAGGATGATGTTTTTAGATCAACTCTACCTTTATAAATTTTATCTCTTTTACTGAGCCCTGAAATTGATGCAGTCAGTCAGGTTCTGTACTTGGCTCAAACAGGCCAACATGTTGGCTTTGAAGCATAGTTATTTGCTAAACAAAGCAATATTGCTGGTGTGCCTGTTAATATTAACCTTCAACTTGACACAATTTAAAACAACCTGCGAAGAGAGCCTTGATCCAGAAATTATCTAGATCAGGTTGGCCCCTGGGCACATCTGTCTTGATTAATTGAGGTGGGAAGCCCAACCTGATTACGGTGGTTCCATTTCCCCGGCTAGGCCCTGGACTGTGAGAGGGGAAAGAAAGCCAGCTGGCAGGAAGCAGCAGGAGGCTGACAGTGTGGTGGCATTTGTTTTGCTCTGCTCTTGACTATGGCTGTGATGTAACTAACTGTTGGACTTCCCTGACTTTCCTTCAGTGGTGGATTGTGACCTGGAATTGTAGGCCAAAGAAACTCTTCCTCCCTGAAGTCACTTTTTGTCATCGTTTGGTTTAGTTTGATTTTTTTTCCTTCATAGCAACAGAGAGGAAAACTAGAACAGTTAGTTTATTCTTTAGACTTATAATGAGGCTGAGGCAGAGGAGCAGTTCAGGAAAAGTGGATTCAAGAATCCTTCCCACAGTGAAGAAGCAAGGCTCTGCTGTGGACAAACAGAACTGAGGTGAGTCCCTGCTCTGCTGCCTAGCAGAGGCAAGGGCCTTGAACACTTTGCCTATCCTATCTAGACCCTTGTTTTCTTGCCTAGAAAATTACCTAGGGACTAGTAACATCTACCCATGGAGTCTTTTGTAGCAACTAAATGACATAGTTTGTATATGGTACTTTTAATGATATTCACAGATTTCCACTTCTTCATTTTCTGCTGTTTGCTTTTATAATGTGCTATTTTGTATTATGAAGCTCTAAGTTGTCTTACAGATTCATGACAGACAAGAGACACATTCTGAAGCTTGCGGGTAATTCGTTAAGCTTTCTGTACATTGCTCTGAGTATCTAAATGTAACAGGCCCTCAATGATGAGAGATGTTTAGTGTGTGATGCAATGGAAGAGAAAGGTGCCCCAATTCATGCAGAAGCTACTTAATGTCACCACCATTATCAAGGCTCAGGCTTTGTCTATGGTCCCTACCTTCTGATCTTCTATAACTGTCCACCTTCATGAGATTTAACTTTAGCCAAAGACCATGATCGCCTTTTCCTTCTACTGTAGATCACTTAGGCCCAGGACACTTACTACACTAGACAATGGCTCTCAGAGTGAGTTTCGTGTTCAGTGGGATAGCATTACCGGGAAATAAATTCTCGAGTAAACTCTGGCTTCTTGAATCAGAAATGTTTTCAAAGAAAATTCAGGTGTTCTGTTGCCCCTTTGAGACCTAAAACAATGGCCTTGTTTCTCCTCTCTGGTTGTGGTGGTTCTGGGTAACATGGTGATGTTCTTAAGAGATAAGGGAGCTTCTCGAAGGTCAGTTGGTGTAACGCTACCAACTGCATGTTAACCAGGAATAGTTATAAAATAAAACAGACTACTCTCAAAGTCGCTATTGGAATAGTAAACCATATGTTCCTAAGTATTACTCTGCTTGAAGAAGTAAAAAGATTAATAGAAGCAAATAAGTTTCAGATTCATAGATTAAAGTTTTTAAGAATAGAAAAAGAATTACTCTGCTTGAAAAATAAAAAGAATTAATGAAGCAAGTAAGTTCAGGACATCTATGTTAGATCTTTAAAAATAGAAACAAAATGTTGTACTTGAAAAATAATTAGTAAAAGCAAGTACCTGTAGGGTTCCTGGGTTCCTTTATACCCTGAACTTGTCTCAAAAACATTCAGGCTCCCCAATTTCCTCAGGTCTTTCTTTTCAAATGGAAAATATATAAATGTTCTGCTGGTATGAATACCTCTTAATGTATCATATCTGTACTTTGTTATAATACAGTTTATTACCAAGATTTCCAAGTTACACCATGTCCACCTGGAGCCTTTCAAAATGATTAGTGTATTGGTTCTCAACAGTAGCAATTTTGGTCCCAGGAACTATTTGACAACCTCTAGAGATATTTTCCCTGGGCTCATCTGAGATGGGTTTGCTTGCCCCCCAGAAACAGTAGAGACTAAAGGTGTTGCTGAACCTTCTGTCCTGTACAGAACTGCCCCCCAAAAGAAGACTTCTTTGGCCCAAAAGCCAATAGAGGCATTCCTGAGAAATTCTTCATTAGGAAATCAAGTACTGAATGATGTTTTCTGTGTAGTCGCTCACACACGGAAGCCCAGTAGACCCACCCTCTTCATAATTCCAAGACTGACCACCTTGCTGGGCACAAAGCACAGTGAATGGGTGAATCTGTGAAGACTTAGTGAAGGGGGTTCAGGGGAAGCTCGGAGGCAGAGCCCTTGTGTAGCATGAGTGAGGCCTGAGGTTTGACTTCTACCCCTGCGCCTGGAGCATGAGCATTACAGTAAAACAGCAGCAAACCCGAGCCAGTGATCAAAATCCCTGAACACGCTGGAGGAGGAAGGTTGGAAATGACTTTGGATGACCATAGCAGACAACCAGCCAGCTAGGAGGACAGGACAGCCCAGAGAACAGGAGCAAGGCAGGTGCGGCCACGCTTCTTGAGGGACAGTTCCTCAGACTTACCCATATGACTCTCCCTACAGGTTTCACAGACCCCCTAGTCCTCCCCAAGCACAGCCACAGCCAGGCAGCAAGCGCCAGACATTCTCAAATGGTGGCATAGAAGATGTAAACTTTCATTTTTCACACCAGGATTTTCTTTTTCTGATTTTTTTAATTTAATTTTTTTATGTTTGGGGGGATTTCTTATAAAAGTACTGTTTGCATTATTTCTACCTTTCTTTTTCCCCCTCTGACTCTTCCTATTCCCCCTTTCTAGCTCAAATTCATAACTACTTCTATATTTATTAGTGTTACATTCACACACACACACACACACACACCCCAACATAACCTATTGAATCCATCTATCTGGTGCTGCTCTGATACATGTATTTAGGGCTGACCCTCTAAGACTACCATAAATTTAAGTAACGTCTGTAAATTACTAACAAGTAATTCAAATTAAGTTCATAGTTCTGCTTACAATACATCCCACTCTCCATATTTTTTTTTTACTATTTTTAAAATCAAAATTGAGTGTCTTTAGATGACCCTCCCCAGGCTACCCCAGTCCTCTACTGTGTCTGTCACCTGGCCTTACTGCAAGCATGTGTGTCCCCTACCCAGGTCCTCAGCCCAGCAGTGGGACTCCTGTGACCATGGTAGTCAGAGGGATCTTTTGCCAACAATTAACAAAGCTTTACTTTCTTCCTCCCTAGGACATGAGCTTCCTTTATAAAGTAGGCAGTGCCCATGAAAGCACCTAAGAAGTTCACGTTCCTGTGCAGAAAGTCCCCTACATGGGGGCATGTGTCTTTCACCGAAGCCAACGAGGACTCCCTGGATCCATAACTGGCCTGAGAAAATGAGGTTTGAATTTCAGTATAAATGATACAAATTACTATAAGCAGTAATGTATGCATAGCATTTAAACATTGCCAAGGTGCTTTGCAGTTTTAGTGATACTAATAACAATAATAATACTAATAACAAATGCTCATTTCTACAAAAAAAAAGTCTTGAGCTACTTTTTATTAAATAAAATCAATACCATGGGAATGTGATTCATGTTCATCTTGTAGCTTTAGGTGCTTTCTGACAGCCTGAATAACATTAAACAAGTGTGAGATGTTATTGTTCTCCGTCTTTCAAGACCCAGCTAGAGAACGCTTTCATTAAATCTTTCTTGACCACCCCACCCTTGAACCCCTTTTTGAATTCCAGCAGTGGTTATTTCTCTCCCTAGTTTTCTTGGTCATTGTGTGTGCACATGGCCTTGTACGGCTTCCATTGTCACATGCTATTTAAATATTTGTGCAATAGAGATTCTAGTCGTTAATTGTCTGGATGTTTATCTCATCTCTCCTGAACTGGATTACAAGCTTGCTGTGTCAGAGGCCATGTTCTCTGCTCTACTTTACTGCACGCTCCCTCTGTGGCAGGCACCTGGTAAGTGCCTTTGATTTCATCTGAAGAGAGTGTTGAATCCTACAAGTGCCAAAAGAATATGTCTCTTAAAACTCCTCCTCTATAGGCGTGTCCCTTCTGGAATGCAACCAGAGAACAGCTTTGAAGTGAGGTTATGGTGTGTTTCTTTCTTACTTCTTCCCAGGAATTGAAAGCCCTTGTTTTCTACCCCAGCAAAGTAAGATCATTTGAATCTTTCTAATGCAAATTCAAATATATACTGTTCTTTGTCATGAAGGTCATGTGCTAGAATCTAAAAGTGTCTGTTGGTAACGATTATTGAAGTAGCATATTTCTAATCTTTGAAAGAATAGCCCTGTGTTTAAAATTATTTTCTTATTTGTCTATGGTTGCAACTTAAAGCCCTTTTCCTTATATGCACTATAAAAATGTTAATAGCTGCATATAGAGTGACTTTATGACTGTAGTGTCATTTTTCTCAGCTTGATCAGCTCTTTTGAATAGCATCATTATGATCAAAGTTGTTTACAGTAATAAAATATGAATAGTTTCTATAAAAAAGTAGACACCATTACAATTAAACAGAATCTGGCATTTTAGAATGTGATAACCAGTCATAATACTATTGTGGGATAAGCAAGTCTACGTATAAATACCACCACAAGAGTGACCCACACAAGTCTTTGACGCACAAAAAAAATGTGAGTTGGGGGAAGCTCCATGCCTCAGAGTTGGGTGGCATGCAGAATATTCACCCTACCTGGACCCTGCTAAAGAAACTATGTGCAGTTTATTAATATTTTCTTTATAATGATACCATTCATCTAGTTCTGTTTCTGCAATGAAAAAGCAGATTTTAAAATTAAGAAAACATGCCAAATGTCTCAATAAAACTTGGGTCTTAATATTTCACTTGATTATGAATGCTACAAAAATGAGCATGTTCTTATTTGTGGGGTACTTACTCAGTTTTATTACCACTGTTGGAAAACACGACAGCCAAGGTACATAAAATAATACCATACATCTTCCTGCTGAGAACTGACACTCATTCAAAGGCCATAACATTTTTGCATCAAAGTACTGATTTTCACATTCCTTTCCTTTTTTGTGAATATCGACCTCTTTCTGTCTGATGTATACACTCATTGCTACCAACATTAGAAGAAGGATAAGTAAGAAATTTGATGAAATTCTAGTCAATCACTGTTGCTATTTGTTTAAGCTTCTGAAACAAAATTGTGAGACTGTAAGAGATGGTAGACTAGTTTGGGAGCTAAAGGGACTGGTTTCAGCAATTTTATAAGGTGGTTGTCTTCAGGTTGTTTAAAGTAAGTGAAAAAGTGAGGACTACAGAAGCAGCTGAATGCAGTGACTACCTCCTTTGTTGTAGGAAAATAAGCAGTGTTTGACATGGTTCCTGACACATGAGTACTTAGGGACTTGTATATAAGGATAATTAAAAATTAGCTTAAGTTGTACATAATGCCAACAACATTAAATATAACAAGACATGTACATTTTTTACTAATTCATTCTTTATGTGTATGAATAATGAAAGCATTTTGCCATGTCAAAATAGTTTATCTGCCAAATGAATTGAGTCCATGCTTCTTAGACCTTCACCTGTGGCCTTGCAGAAACTGATCTTGACATACATGAACAAATGTAGACTCTGCAGCCTTGTGCACTGACGTCCACTTGACTCATGGAACCTTAAAAAATGCTGAATACTACTTTTTTTAGTGCTGCTTTTGGTTGCATTTCACATATTATAGCTCCTGGGAATCGAATATTCATGATACAATTGGGTTATAACAGAGTTTGTCAAGCGATGAAATCATAATCTGTGTGCTCAATCTGTGAATTGTGAAGCATTTCTTATAGGTCTGGTGTGTGCAAGTTCCTGCAAGTTTACAGAATTCTTTCTCTCCTATATACTCTGCAGGGAACATTTAAGGAAAGAATGACAATATTTATAAATAAACCAAAAAGATCCTTCCATTTAAATAACAGATTGCTAGCTGAAATTCCTGAATAATAGTCTTTATTTGTATAGGCACAAAAAGTTAAGAGCCACTTTCTAACTTTTTACCTGCTACCGTGGTGACAACCCACAGGAGAAATCAGCCTGCCTTATGGTTTTGATTCCCACCTACCCCAAGGCAATATTATGTAAACATGAATGAAACAAGTGAGTTCTAGAGGAAAGATAGAGTAACAACATCCCATCACTTTGCCAAGTTCAGTTAACCTTTTTATTTCATTTTTTATTTTGTTTGTTTGTTTTTATTTTGAGATATGGTCTCACTGTGCAGCCTTGGCTGGTGCAGAACTCACTATGTAGACAGAACTGGCCTTGAATGCACAGAGGCCTGCCTCTGCCTCCTAAGTGCCAGGTATTAAAAGCGTGCACCACCATGTCTTGATTTAAGTAACCTCTTTAAAAAGTAAAATTAGAAACTGTTAAATTAACAAATAATAGTTAAGGAAAAAACAAGTCCAAATATTTGAGAACAAAACAAAGACCACAACATAAATATTTGGTCAACTCAGATTTGTTTGATAAATGTAAGTTAGGTTAGTTTGGTCATGCATATGGCACCTTTTGTTTTTTGTTTTGTTTTGTTTTTTGAGACAGGGTTTCTCTGTGTAGCTTTGCACCTTTCCTGAAACTCACTCTGTAGCCCAGGCTGGCCTCAAACTCACAGGGATCCCCCTTCCTCTGCCTCCCAAGTGCTGGGATTAAAGGCATGCGCCACCACCACCTGGCCCTCATATGGTACCTTTAAGCAAGGTGTGTAGGTGGGGAAGTTGAAGAGTTCAGGGTTACACAGTTCAGTTATGAGAATCTTACTGATCTCTGGAAAGACAGCAGGCATCAGCCCAGATGGAGGCTGTGTGCACAGATGCTACTTACCATCATGCCCTCACAGCATAGTCTAGGCAGACCAAAATTGGTGACAGATACAGACTGGGCCACCACTGCTCAGGTTTATATGATTTGCTACAACAATCCTATTTCTGGGAGTCTTGTTAGAGAAGTTTCTTCACAAGTATATGAGGAAAGCTTTGAGACAGTTACCACACAGCATTCCACCTCCCTTCCTTTGAGCTGTTGATTCTGTGAAAATGTGGTCTCTTGATGGGATGAGAAAGCACAGCCTAGTCCTAGTTTTCCTCTAGTTCCAAGCTTCTGCTTCTGCGCTCTTCCGTCACGTGCAAACCATCTCAGTTCTGAACACCACTGCTGCACACAGGTACACCATCCTCTCCTTGGGGAAGTATAGTGCAAGTGTCATTATCTCAAGTGTCTGTGCACCTAGCCAGCTTCACCAACAATAAACAGTTAATCTTGGGAGTAAGAGGGATTTTACATCACTCTGGCACTTGAACCTTTTTCTAAAGACCTTCTGCATCTCAATTTATAGCAACAACATGTTCTCATGACCCTTATCTATCTCCTCTTCTCTTTTAGAGAAACTTGGTTCTTTCCCATAAGAACAATGGGAAACTATACAATAATTACATAGTTCCTGTAAGAACTGTATCATTCCACTCTGTTACTGTCATCAGTGTGTTGCATAGAGTATATCTGGTATTTACTCTTTACACTGTCTTCTCATTTCTGTACAATATATAGAAATTATTTTAAAAATTACTCATCCTATATTCTTGCTATCTGGTGGGTAAGATTCATTGATTTATTCTTGAAACCATCCATGTATGCAGCCTATACATGTTTATAAAACACCTATACATAACTATGGAAAGTATGTAATTATATAACACACAATGTGGCCAGTGGAGCACAGAGCAACCTGGGCGTTGGCTGCACACTGAGGTCATCTGTATAGTATACATCTGATTTCTCTCTACTTCCTGGCTGTCATGAGATGAGCATTCTCTGCCACATGTTCCTGCTGCTGTGAGAGTCTATCTCACCCCAGGCCAAATGGATCCAGCTGACTTTGGATTGTAAACCCTGAAACTGGGAGTCAAGACACACCTCTCTTCCTCTTAAATGATTTCTTTCAGGTATTTGTCATGGCAGCAAAATCTCACAAACACAGAAAACCGGCAATGATGAGTAGAGTAGGGTCATTGTGGCAATTCTGACAATGTGCTGAAGGCCTGGCAGAGCATGAGTGCTTTATAAACATGTATAGGCTGCATGTGTGGGTGGTTTCATGAATAAATGGGTGACTCTTCCCACACACATATCAAGAATATATGATGGGTAATTTTTACACAGCTTCTATATATTGTACAGAAGCAAGAAGACAGTATTAAGAGTAAATCCTAGAGCTACTCTATGCAACACACAGATTATAGTAACAGCATTGAATTTTATGGTTAAAATAAACTAAGAGGGTGACTCTTCTGTTGAGGTGTCTGTGGAGGCCCACAGGAGCTCCCAAGTAAGGCCTTACTCAAGGTCAGAAAGGCTGAGCTTGCTTTGCCCAGCAAGGCTGCATAATGGGATGATTTGGCCAAGGGCTAATGGGATGATTTGGTCAAGGGCATGGTTACCATGTGTTTTGAAGGGTCTGCACTTGTTGGTACTTTACACTTTGACCTTGAAAGGGAGAGGTCTTTTGTCCCCCCCTTGCTAATGTTTGAAAAGCCCATCATGAATAGAGTTGAGGTGGCTGGGTATTGACCCAGGGCCCCCCTGAAGCTATCCTGTGTCTCTGTCTTTCTCATCGTCTCCATCTATATTTCTATCTAATGCTTCTTTATTCCTCACTCCTCCATGCAAGAACACTTTGACAGGTTGGAACTGGCCTCTGACAGTTGTCTTACCAAGATAGTAACAAAACAGCAATAATAAAGGGGCCACCAAGTTACTATGTGACCTGAGATACCCATCATGAGCTGGGTGTTATTTGACCCACCAAGTCATAATGTAGGAAATGCACACCAGCAATCTATTATTAAATTAAAGTGGTATATATGTGATCAGGCCTTAGCAGGTGCTAAAAGCATAAGCAATAAGCAAGTTACATGAAGAAGTTGCCCAAATCTCTATGGTTTCTCCTCCTGTCACAATGTTGTCTGCTGCCAAGCATGTACCTACAGCCTTATGAGGTGTGCTGTATGATTGGTTGACTGAGAAAGAGAAGACTAGGGCCAAGTTTACTGATGGTTCTGCATGCTATGCAGGCACCACCCAGAAGTGGACAGCTGCAGCATTACAGTCCCTTTCTGGGACAACCCTAAAAGATACCGGTAAAGAGAAATCTTCATAGTGGACAGAAATTCAGGTAGTACACATGGTCATACATTTTGTTTGGAAGGAGAAACAGGCAGATGTGTGATTGTCTACTGATTCATGGACTGTAGCCAATTGTAAGCATCCATGCTCACTTACCCGGCCAAGTCACCTGATATGGGCCTTGAGAAATTAAACCAGGCTTGGTTGGAAGGGCCACAGCAAGACTGCAGCTGTGACAATTTTATGGAGAGCAGTCAAACTTTTTATACTTTTATCAGAAAGATAATAGAGTGGCAGTTGCCAGGGTACAGTGATGTTTGCAAGCTATACAGTGTACACGAGATTAACATCTCAGAACAATTGTCCTGTCAAACTTCCATACTTCCTTGACTTCTTGTGAAACATGCAGAGAAATACACAGCAGCCTGAATGCTTCACTACCTGAGGAATTGTGTTCATCTCTCAGGAACTGGAAGGCACAATGTGCCCCAGGAGCCCTGGACTCTAATATGAAAAACCTGTGATGCATGCCTGTCAAGGCAGCTAGGCAAGGCCAACTCCTGGTTCCTTATAGCCAATCCATTGGCTGGATGATAAGGCACTTGGAAAGAGCATGATTGAAAAATTGGTGAGAAAGACATTTGGGGAAGAAGTATGTGGATAGAACTCTCCAAATGGGTGAAGGATGTGAAGATCCTTCTGTCCTTTGTAAATTCTCATCAAAAGGTGACTTTAGGGAGTTTAACAATCAACTAAACAAGATGACCTATTCTGTAGACAGTCAGCCCAGTGGGCTCATGAACAAGGTGGCCATAGTGGCAGAGATTAGGGTTCTGCATGGCTGGACAATAGAAAGTGAGAGTCACATTTATGGATTTTAAGCTATCAATGGATTCACAAGTGTATACCTATTCAGAAACTCATCAAAATGTATGCACTAAATATTTAGAGTAAGTGTCTTTGCAAGGCTCAGCCATAAATGGGGCGTCTTTATCACACCCTCTATCCCCAGGGCTCAGGTATCATCATAGAAGAGTGGGTAGAAAGACTGTAAAAGCCAAAGATCAGAGAGGACTGGGTGGTGTCCTCTGCACATGACAGGACCACCGCACTCATGAACTCACAGCAATGAGCGCCTGAGCAGACCTGACCAAGATCAGGCAACCAACACTGGAAGGATGGGGAGATCATGAGCTCCAGACCCTAACTGAGGAGCTACAGACAGTTGAGAGTGTTGAGGGGGAGGCGTCAGTTTTTAAGGGTGTGGCCCCTGGCAGGTCAACTGTACTCTAGTGGATGACCCTATATAGACCTATGAATATATGGACAGAACAGGGCTATTAAAATAATAATGATTTTTTGAAAGGACACCAAATTGGGAACAGGTTGAGGATGGGAGTGGGTCTGGGAGGCATTGGGGGATGGGATGAGAGTAGGTGAAAATGATTAAAATATACTGTATGCATGTGTAAAATTCTCAAAAAAAACCAATAAAGTACGTTAAAATTACCAAAATATGTGTGGGTTTTATGTATCAATAATGCTTTCACCAAGTAATTTAAAAACAAATGAATGAGTCACGAAAAAAAAATGCAGTATCCCTTTCTTTGTATAATCCCTAAACCAACAAGACATTAGTTAGCCCTGGCTGGTTACCATTTTTAAGGCATTGGAACAATTACAGCTTCATTCATATTTTTCTCTGATTTCCAAGAAAAAGATCAGTGAGGACAATTCTTCTGTCCACTCCTCTCCCCACCACCACCTCTCTCTCTCTCTCTCTCTCTCTCTCTCTCTCTCTC
>CABHPR010138759.1:14562-60415 GCA_902168415.1 Peromyscus melanophrys
TGTTAAGCTTATGTGAGTTCACACATGTGTACATGGGTGTAAGTGTGCAAGCACATGTGTGTGGAGGTCAATGCTAGATGTTTTCCTTTATTAATGCTGATCTCATATCTTTGAGACAGTCTTTCACTCACCTGACACTTATCAGTCTGTCCATGCTTTCAGCCAGTGAGCTTTATGGATCCTCTTTTTCTCTGCTTCCCCAGTGCTGAGATTTCAACCACAGGACCGCACTAGGCCTTCGGGCACATGGTGTGGGTCAGAACTGAGGGTCTTATGCTTGTGGGGTGAGAACTTTATGGACTGAGTCCTGACCCCTGGCTCCCTTACTCTTGTATATAAATATTTATGTATGTATTCATCTAAGAATTATTGTGACCTATTCATGTGCTAGGCACTGGTATAAGAGATCTGGCCCCACTTTGAAGGAGTTAACCATTTATTGAAATGGGCAGTTTTTAATTAAATAAACACAACAATAAATGATCCATTGGACTAAATACACCCATACTTGAAAAAATATGCAACTCTTTATTTTAATGAAAAAGAAAATGGCTGTTTACACATAAATTTAGATCAATTTTTAATCATCTATCTTTTGAACCTCTTTTGTAAAAATTTGCCAACCAAAATTGATTAATACATATTTAAAATTGAGATAGTGACAGAAAAAACCCATACTGTTATTCTCTTGTGAAAAATTAAGTTGAGTTACTGGTTTGATTAATTTTGAAAGCTCTTCTTTAAGGTTATAGTCATCTGACAGAAAATTTGAAGCCATGATTGATTTATATGGCACACTTTAATGGAAAGTACAGTTAAACATTGCAAAAGGCCTCTGACTCCTTTAAAGATGAACCCAGTGAGAAATGCCAGGTTTGTAGGGCAGGGAAAATGTCTCTGTAAGGAACCTTCACCTCTGGCCTGCTTCTCCTGTGCCACACTGGCTGCCAGGGAGCTTTGTTTTGCATCCCTGATGGATGTTTCTATGCAGAGCAGCTACACTGAGCGGTGGTACTCTCCTCACATACAATGGTAACAGAGAGCCTCATCAAAGGACTTCAGAATGCAAAGAGATGACAGCACAGTATGAGTTCCAAGCATACACATTATCTAGTGGGGGTCAGAGACCAGCAACCCCTCCTCTACCCCTCGATTAGGACAGACAGTGGCTAGCTGTTAGACATCTTTGTGTCCACTGCAAACAGAACTGATGGCATACTGTGGTCATTCCTAGCAATTGTGGAATGTGTGAAGTGTTTATACTGTTTACTTGATTTCTGTTTTCCAAATGTTCTGTAATTGTACTATTTTTTGACATGACTGGGGTGGTAGCTCAGTCAGTGGTCCTGCCTTTCCTAGCATGAATAGGTCTTATGTTTGATCCCTAGTACTGCAAAAGACAAACAAACAAACCAAAAACCTCATAGTCAGTGGAGAAGAAACAGGAGGCAATGGAAGTATCCTACAGTTAGAATCTTCTTTGGCGTCTTCCACAGTTCCACATGTCCTCAAATTGCTGCATCTGTCACTTGTGACCCATCAGGACAGAAACAGATCTTGTTACATCAGGCTGTCAGATGTGTGGCTTCCCATTCTTTCCTCCTTTGGATATCATAACGTTTACTGTAGTATTTCCTGCAAGCTCTGAACTCAGAGAGGGCAACAGTGAAGGTGATTGCCATTTGCTATGTACTTAATGAGCTCATGCTCATTAAGGCATCTTCCTGCATTCTACGGCAGTGCCAATGACCTATTAAAACATGTGGGTGATTTTTAACTCTATACTCTTCATCATTTCAAATAAATTTAAGTAAAATATATGTGTGTATCCTGTAAATGTGTCTTCAAAATAGGTTGTCCCTTAGCAAAAATGTTGCTATCCCCAGAACCCTTCCTAGAAAGGAAATGAGTATCCACCAATGCATGGCATCATTGGCACTGGGAGTGTCATCATTGTCCAGCTGATGTCAGAGCAGAAATTCCCTGCAGGACAAACTGGCTAAGACAATGAGTCCAGGATGCCTGTGCCCTTTACCCTGAAGTCAGTCTGCACCTAGAGAATCTTTTTAGCCAGACTGTATAGAACCACAAGATGAAGAGGAGGGTGTCAGTCTTAGAATTTATAGAAAGGAGACTGCATCTACTTTATTTCCAGAAAACAAGTACACTTACAAGCAGACTTGTAAAATTCTGATTACTAGGGATGGAAACCAATCCCTCAGCCAACTGTGGCTAATGGAAATGGTTCTGGTTTTCCTTTGCCTGAGACCTCATTTGGCTTAGTGCTCAGCCCACCAATCTCCTGTTAGCTGATCTTCTGTTGCCTATGGTGTTCACATCTGTATATTATAATGGGTATTTTCTTATTTTAGGGCCTAAATGCTAATCATAAAGATTTATTCATGTATTGTCCTTTAGGAAACCATTAGAGAATATCTTTTTAGATTTAATATCAATACATTATCTTTTCTCCTAACTCTAATATTACTAGCTACCGCATAGATCCATATAATTCTGGAACACAGAAAAATATATGCTATGTCAACTTGCTCACTCAAATTACTGGTTATCTTATCTTTAAAAGTAAATATCAATATTGGAGCCATTTCCAGTCTTCTGTTTCTTATGTTTAGTAGGGAGATTTACATAACTATGGCTTTTTCAAAGGAAGACAACCATTATAATCTGAAAAAGCCTTCCACCTTGAAGCTGATCACATTTGTTACCATTAGTATGGAAGGCAATAGGAGTCTCAGCATTCCCACCTTGAATAGATGAGTATGTGTAGCATGAGTCTTAAAGAGTCTTATTAATAAAATCAAACCCGAGGCCAGTTATTGGGGTGAACACTGGAAGGTCAGAGAGACAGAATAAGCCACAGCTATCTCACCTTACCGGATCCTCAGCTGGTCTTGTTTCCTCAGACTGGATGCCCCGAGCCCTCATCCAGAATGGGTCTCAGCTGAACTGCTGCTAGAAGCCTGAAAGCTTAACCAGCCACATGCTTCTCCAGGCCAAATGCCTCTCCAGGGCAAATGCCTCTAGTTTCTGGTCCTCACGCCTTATATACCTTTCTGCTTTCTACCACCACTCCCTGGGATTAAAGGCGTGCTTTCTGGGATTAAAGGTGTGTATCACCGTGCCTGGCCGTTTCCAATGTGGCCTTGAACTCACAGAGATCCAGAGGGATTTCTGTCTCTGGAATGCTAGGATTAAAGGCGTATGCTACCACTGCCTAACCTCTATGTTTAATATTGTGGCTGTCCTGTTCTCTGACCCCAGATAAGTTTATTAGCATACACAATATTTTGGGGAACACAATACCACCACAAGTATGTACTGTTTCTGGTCCTCTACACAACCAAGAACATTGGATGGAAAACTATCCATCATTATTCTTCCTGTGTCCCTTCACGTGCTAACACCAGTAATTTCCCCCCTAAAGTTGCTGCTACCCTGCGTCCACTCTCTTCTTCCTTTTCTTCCTCTACTCCTTCTTCTTCTCTTTCTTCCCCTTTTCCCTTTAATGCAAGTTCTTGTTGTATAGTCCAACTGTTCTAGATCTTGCTATATAGCCCAAGTTGGTCTGGAACATGTGATCTTCATGTTGTAACCTTAGGAGCATTGAGACTAAAAACATGCACGACTTTGTTGTATAAATGACAGATACATTCTATAACTTTAAGAAATTTTAATCAGAATTAGGGTTAGTACAAGATGGATTTGGATATCATTAAATTAGGTCATGAGGTGAAAGCAGATCATGGCGATAGCTAAAGAATAGATACGTGTTACCTATTCAGTGACAGTCATATAAAAATGCTATAATTATCCAGGAATGGTATCTTACACTTGTAATGTTGGAACTAGGGAGGTCAAGGCGGGATTATGACTTTGAGACCAACCTGCACTACAAAGTGAGACCATGGTGACCATATCTAAAAAAACAGTTTTCTTCATTCAAATCTACAGTTATGTATCATGTGAAAGCCACTGTGCCAGTCATAGGCTGTATGTTAGGGTCCACGATTCTGTCTAGTTAGTGCTCATCAAAGCATAGCTGACTACAGCTCAGTAGTCACAGTGCTATCTACACAGCTTTTGGACATACACTTAAAACTGTGTGAAGACAGCAAGAGATTCCATGCATGCCATTCTCCACATATTTCCTTCAGACTTTATCTGGGCATTTCCTCCTCTGTGAAGTGACATCAGACATTTCAGTTGATCATGGTTGACCACTAGCAATGACTTGTCTGGCACAAGTGTTATCCATTGGTAACCAACGGACTTGAGAAAGGTCTCCTGTAGAACTTCAAGTACTGTCACTTTACTCTCTGAAAAAAGAAAGAGTTTCTAGAAGAAAAAATTCTTTTATTTTGTTCGTTCCTTTTCCATTGTACGATATATTGGCATGTGAAGCAACACCCCAGAAAAGGATAAAAGCAAAAAGGCAGACGTCAGCTTACAGCCAGGGAGTCTGAGGAATTGTGCTGCAGATGGCTGGCTGGTAGATCGGAAGCATTAGGGTCCTTAGTCACAGTATTTAGCTAAGAATTTAAGTATTCTTCTGTCCTACAAAAGCTGTATGTCCTTAGTATTCTTTGGACAAATTGGTACCACTACCTACAAATCAAAGTTTTGGGGTTTTGTTAACTGGTAGCCCAATGGGACACAGGAAGTGCACAGATCTCTAAGTTAAAATAGGAGAGACATGGACATAAAAGAACAGGATGTACACACATGCTAACTTGCAGTCATGTGACACAATTATACCTTCCCAAGTCATGAGTGTGAAATGCCTTTCCATTCATGCCACATCAGTTTCAGTTAACAGAAGCAGAGTTTGGGGATGTTGGACATTTTGGAAAGCTAGTTGTGTTTCTGTTCTCTTCAAAATAAGAATGTTACAGGCTGGCAAGATGGTTCAGTGTGTAAAGGGGCATGCAGTCAAGCCTGCTGAAGTGAGTTTGAGCCCTGGAACTTACACTGTGGAAGGAGAGAACAGACTCCCCAACATTGTCCTCTAGTCTCCAACGTGGCCTATGGCATACCTGTGCCCATGTCCAGCCATATTCATGTATACATTCACACAAATAAATAAATGTAGACTTTTTAAATTAAAACGATGACTTCGAAAGTCACAGAGCACCAGAACGGACATGAGAGGACTGGGGTTCAGAGACCAGTGGGTTGTAAAGTTCACAATCTCCCCTAACCGGGAGCTTCCCTGAGTCTATCTTGGGTCTCATGACAATGTTGAAGCTCCCTGTTTGCAATACCCCCAACTTCTTATTTCCCCTACGCTTTCATTCCCTGGCCCCGAACATCCATAAATACTGTTGGTAATTCAGCCATATTCTCATTAATAGAGCTACTCAGCCAGATGACTTAATGGAATCCTTTGATAACAAAGCAAATAATCATTTAAACTGAAAGGAAAAGATAAATGTATTGAAGAGTGAGCAGGGGACTTTCCTGAAACAAACAAACAAACAAACAAAATGTAGAAAGCACTGCTTGACTGCAAATAGCTTCAGAATAAAGAGTTAGAAATCAAGCAGGAACTAGCCTGTACTATCATCCCCTGGAGCTCTGGAACCTTGAACCCCCTGTCCCCACCACCACACTCTCTCTATAGTCTTGTTTATCTCTCCTCATGTTCAGGACCAAAGAATGCATTTAACCACCCCCAGATACTTGTATTTAACACTGCTTTCCAGAAAAAGTCATTTGCTACCAGAGACCCACTCATCTCACACCCTGACCCTCAGTTGTGAATGCCTATATGATAGACCTAGAAGGACTAACACTTCAAGGTGTTTCCATTCTAACCAGACAAGTTCACCCCAGACTTTATCAGCTGTGCTGTTGGGGTGGCTCACCCATGCATCTTGGGTGCCTCTCAGAGTAGTGTCACTGAGAAGATGCCTCCAGAGTGAGTTGGACCTGTCTACACAGCTGTTGGGTTTTTTTATTAATAAATTGAAGGTCTCTACTAGCTAACTATAAATTAAATTTAAAATGTAGCTTGACAATGACTATGAAAGTCCTTTCTAGTAATGAATGAAAATGTGGGTAATGGCACATGGGTAGGAAGCCCTCAGAGGTGGTAACTGCTAGTGCATGTTATCATTCTCCAAAGCTCCATTATCTGTGTAATTTATAATTACACACTGCATTTATTATGGATTTAGGTAGCAATGCATAAGCAAATAAATTCTAATAAAATGTATTTTATATAGAACTTCTAAATTCAGACCTTGATCGACTATATCCAAGCAACTCAGCAACAAGACTCAGATCCACAATATGCAATGTCAGGAAACTTCAGATAACCAAATGTCATATGATACCACAGCCATTCCAGAAAATACTACCTGTATTTTAAGGCGATGAAAATGAGTAATGAAAAACAGGATCACATTATAAGTGACATCAAGCATAAAAAAAAATGTGAAATTTAAGCCATGTCAAGAATGCCCTTATTTAAAACAAATTGAAATTAAATGTTAATGAAGGTTAGGGGAGTGCACTGTTAAGAATTGTGTAAGTTATAAAATTTTAACTATCAGATTTTTTGGAGATTGAAATTCATGTTCTATATATGTCAACACCAGTATGAATTTTGTTTATTCAAAATGTTTTTCAATTGTCACACATTTTAGCAGCACTATGATTCACACTGTAAATTCTGACATGATAGATGAATATATGAAATACCTATACATTGTATTTGTTGTTATATATGAAAATATATTAGGAGAAAACCTAGATAACATAAAACATTTTTGCAAATTAAAGTAGGCAATAATGTAGTTTTTTTTTAAACTTCTGGAAATCTGAAAAGAAATGATAAGCTGAAAGATATCTCAAGAATAAAGACAGGATTTCATAGTGAGGTAACAGGATATCTGAGAATGAGATCCTGCAGATTCACACCCAATATGGAAAGGGATGGCCAGAGTGGGAGCTATTTAGCATAAAAATAAAACTCAGAGCACCGGTTTAGAAATATAAGACCCTCAAACATTACTTATTATGGCAGAAACAAATGTTTTATTTTTTTT
Source organism: Peromyscus melanophrys (assembly GCA_902168415.1). Classification (NCBI taxonomy): domain Eukaryota; kingdom Metazoa; phylum Chordata; class Mammalia; order Rodentia; family Cricetidae; genus Peromyscus; species Peromyscus melanophrys. The sequence goes on from CABHPR010138759.1 coordinate 21,633, forward strand.
TTTCAGAAGATAGGATAATGTCATTCTTATGTTAGTTTTTATTTTCATGAATCTCAGCTTTACCTGCTGTAATAGTTACTTTTCTGATGCCGTGATAAACACCATGACTAAAAGCAACTTAAGAATTAAAGAGTTTATTTTGGTTTATTGTTCCAGAGAGAGAGTCCATATGGCTGGGAAGGCATGGCAGCAGTTGCCAGGAGCAGAAAACTGGACGATCACATCTTAACTGCACACAGGAAGGAGAGAGAAAGAGAAAGAGAGAGAGGAAGTAGGGTGAGGCTATATGAAAATATGCCACCTAGTGACATACTTCCTGTAGCAACTTTACCTCCTAAAAGTTTTGTAACCTCACCAAACAGCACCACCAGAGAGGGACCATGTTTTCAACATGTTTTTCATTCAAACCTGTGCACCTGAGTTAGTGAATATAGCAAAACATTATACAAAAGCTATCCACGCTTTGGTTTAATTTGGAACTAGAAATGGAGTACCTTGAAGACCTCTAACTAACTTGCAGACATGGAGTGTTGGAATATTCTGACCAAGTTTGGGATAAGACTGTAAATTTTGTTTCTCAAATGCCCTAAAATTTCCAAAACCATCAGGCCAAGTCTACCAGGACTCTGAGATTTTGTGGCTTAAGTGAGGTGGAGCTGGGTGTGGCCATTCCAGAGCACTTCCTCTGCTAACCTAAGCCTTCCTCATGCCTCCATCCAAGAACCAGAGTGTCATTTGCCTGGGGTATCACAGTCCAGACTATATCTACTATAATTTCAGCCACCTCTGCCATTGCACACATTGTCATTAGGACCCTAAAGGCAAATCAGCAGGAAACACACACCCTTGCATGGACACAGCCAGGAACCCTTGAACACTTCTCAAAGCCAAAGAGCCAGTTCCTTCCTGTCTCTCATGGTTACAATATTAAGATAATGGGAAAAATGAAAATTCCTTTAGTCACCTTCGTGCCAATAATTTCATGGTCCAATTTCCCAAGAAACAGTTGAGTAGCAAAATGCTTTGATTCCTGGGCAAAAATTGGAGAAGTAGAAGATAAAACTATCCAGTCAACTTCTCAGTCTTTGGATATAGCAGTTGTAGACTTAAAAAAAAAAAAAAAAAAAAAAAAACACGGGGATGGGCAGACTAATGAAGTGGGTATATCTGTGTCTTTTCTGAAAGTAAACAGAGATTTTTTGGGAATTCGGGCCTCACCTCTTTCTGCTCCTTTTTTTCCCAGTTGTAGCCATGGCACCTATCTACTGCCAGAGTCCTAAGCGTGCCATTTATTATGTACCTGGAATCCTAGTGAAGTGAGAGGTTATCTGGCAGCCCACTTTAGATTCAGCAGCCCATCTTAGATTAGTCAACTTTCAATTAGACCGAACAATACGGGACTTCTGGCCTTTAGGCATGCTGTTCCCACAGATTGCCAATACTAGGGTGGGTTAGAAATAATCTACATGCCCTAGCCAGTGTTCAGGATAGCATTCTTATTCATATAGCGCTTGGTCTATGCTTCCTTAATTAATTACCTTTGTCTTATTTTCTGTTGAGCTTATGCTCTGTGCCAAGTTGGTAAACAACGGTTTTCAGGCTGAACCATGCCCTGAGTGACTCCATTTCATAAGCAGTATTTGGCTCCATTTTGAGTGCAATGGCAGAAGCAGTGGAGCAGCATGACTCTACATCTTTTACACATGCTTCACCACCACTCCAGAGGAATAGACTATAAAAAAACTTATTTCTTTTTTTATTATTTTTATTAATTTATTTATTTCTAGCCTGATCAGTTTCCCCTCCCTCCCTCCTCTCCTTCCTGAAGCGTGTTTCCACAAAAGTCTATTTAATAATTTTTAAGGGGTGCAATGGAAACACAGACTCACTAATACAGAACAAGGAAGACGCCTCTGCTGATCCTGCTGGTCCAGCTGCTGCTGTGCTGCTGTCCTGTCCTTCTGCCCAAGGGCAATGGGAACCAACCACAAGGATTGCTTCTACTCCGACCACCCAAGAGAGTGCATGACCCCTATTCCTCTGCTCTTAAGTGGTCATGTATGCAGGCAAGACTACTCCCTAGGGCTTTCTGCCACAAAGCCATTGACTGAATGGAACAAATTCCCACAACACTTCCCCCTTTTTTCTAAACAAAAAAGTTCTAATCCTAACACAAAGCTATATATAATAAGAACAATTATCAAGTGTTATCCAGAAGAAAGAAAAGGTACTAACGTAAACAAAAAATGGAACCACAGCCAACAAAAACACCATCAAGCAAGAAACATATACTTAATGTCCAGACCATAGGTAATTGGCAAATTACAGAGATTATTCCAGTATCTGTCCTATCTTGAAGAATCTAAGTCTTGTACCTGATATGCTGTTAGGTAAGATACAAGAGGATTGTAACTATAACTATCTAGTCTTCAACCTCATCAAAGACCTGAGAAGGAAAATAATATTACCTCAGTAAGCAAGAAGTGCAAGCAACTTCCAAAAATGTAAGAAATGACAGAAACATCTGGCTGCCTGGACAGTCACCCAAGGTTTCTCTGCAACATTGGGGCATCCTACTTTGGCTAATGGCCTAGAATATTTGACAGATGATTTTCAGAAGCAAGAAAATTTGAAAGACTGTCCTACCCTGTCTTGGCAAGGTTTAGCAGTTGCTTTTTCTTGTGTCCTACTTGTCCATGCTTACTGTCAGCAGTCAAGGCAAGGGCAGTTCTTTGCCCAACAGGCCAGTTTTGCCAAGAAGAAGACAAACTCCATATGGAGTGTCTTTGATGCCCATCATCCTCTCAGGAGTAGATCGGTGCTGCCAGGAGCAATCGTGTCTCACATCAACAGAAGTTATTAAAATATTTAAATGCCATATTCTCTGTGTCTTTGAAGCATTTGAAGATTACCTATCCATCTAAAATATATCTTTTTTTAATCTAGGAAACCTAACTAATATGACTATAAGTTCAACAAACATGGGTGACTATTAACCTGTAATTCTTATCAGTCTTATCTATATAGCTTAAAGACTAAGGCTTCACATAAAAAAGTAAACAATCTATAAATAGATGTACAGTATAAGGACAATGACCTCGAATATGTGACAATATACAAAAATATATTAATCAGAGGTAGAAATGTATAGTGCAATATGACAAAAATATCCTTAATTTGTATCAATATACAAAATATACTAAACAGAAGTAGAACATACATACAGTATGACAAATATAATTTTACATTTATATCAATATACAAAAATATTTTAAACAGAAGTATAAAGAAATGTACAATATGACAAATATAATTTTGAATTTGTAACAATATACAAATTATCTTAAACAGAAAAAGAAAAATAACTTTACATTTGTATCAATATATAAGAATCAATACAATGCAAATTATCTAAAACTGATAGTTGCTTTTTTGATTTACAAGACAATGGTTAAGTCTCATGAGGACTAGCTGTAACATTTGTAACCAGTCTCAGAGGAATGGATAAAGCTTATCTGAAGTTCTGGTTAGAGTGGTGTAAGAAGGTGGACCATCTCAGCTAGCCACCTTGGAATTGTCCTGAGCAGTTTGTAGTCCAAAACCAATCATTGAGTGGTGTTTATCAGCTCAATGGCATTATTATGAATCAGGTATAATTGTTGTTGTAGGGCCCCATCATCCTTCTGGAGACTTAAGAGATTGCTGTTAGGAAAATTTATTGTTATTAAGCTAGCCCCATGTTGGGCACCATGTGAAATGTAAACCCACAAAAGTCTATTTAATAATTTATTAAGAGTGCAATGGACATACAGACTCACTAATACAGAACAAAGAAGATCCAGCTGCTGCTGTCCTGTCCTTCTGCCCAAGGGGGACAGGGACCAACCACAGACTTGCTTCTTCTCTGGCCACCCAAAAGAGCACACGACCCCTACTCCTCTGCTCTTAAGCAGTCATGTGGGTGGGCAAGACCACACCCTAGGGATTTCTATCCCAAAGTCATCAACTGAATGGAATGAATTCCCACAACAGTCCCTCCTCCTTTCTCTTCAGAAAAGGGCAGGCCTTCCATGTATATCAGCCAGCCATGGCATAATCAAGTTGCAGTAAGACTAAGCACCTCCTCTCCTATTAAGGCTGGATGAGGCAATCCAGTAGGAAGAAGGGGTCCCAAAAGCAGGTCGCAGAGTCAGAGACAGCCCCTGTTCCCTCTGTTAGGAGTCCCACAAGAAAAAAAACAGCTACAAGAAGAAAAGCTACACAACTGTAACATTATGCCCAAGTCAGTCCCCTGCAAGTTACCTGGTTGTTGGTTCAATCTCTTGTGAGCCCCTATGAACCCAAGTTAGTTGATTCTGTGGATTTTCCTATGGTGTGGGTTTTCTTATCCTTGACCCTTCTGGCTTCCATAATCCTTTTCCTCCTCTTCTGCAGAATTTCCTGAGCTCCACCTAATGTTTGACTATGGGTCTCTGCATCTGTCAATTGCTGGGTGAAGCCTTTCTGATAACAACTGGGTTAGATATCAGTTTATGAGTATAGCAGAATATCATTAAGAATCATTTCCTTGGCACGTTTTTTGCCAGTCATGTTTTGTTCTATCCTAGGTCTGTGGGCTGTCCAGCCTTTGTGTCCTGGCCACCCAGGCAGTGTCAGGTTTGGGCTCCCTCTCATGGTATGAGTCTCAAGATGGATCAGTCATCAGTTGACCACTCCATAATTTCTGTGCCACCTTTATCACAGCATATCTTGCAGGCATGGCGAATTGTAGGTCAAAGGTTATGTGGCTGGGTTGGGGTTCCAATCCTTCCACCTGGAAGTCTTGCCTGGCTACAGGAGATGGTTGGTTCATTCAGGCTCTTTATCCCCTATTGCTAGGAGTCTTAGCTAGGGTCACCCTCATAGATTCCTGAGAGTTTCCATCACACTAGGTTTCTAGCTCATCTCAGAGATGCCCCTGATTCTAGTTGTCTTTCCCAGTACTCTACCCCTCTATTCTCCCCACACTGGAGTCCTCCTATTCCCATCCCCACCCTTCCCATTCAGAAACACACCCTCATTCATGTTTATTCTATTTCCCCTTCATGGTGAGATTCATGTGTCCCCCTTGAGCTTCCCTTGCTCTTAGCTTCTTTGGGTCTGCGGATTGTAGCATGGTTATCTTTTACATTATGGCTAATGTTCACCTATAAGAGAGTACATACTATGTTTGCCTTTCTGTGTCTGGGTTACCTCACTTAGGATGACCTTTTCTAGTTCCATCTATTTGCCTGCAAATTTCATGATGTCATTGTTTTTAATATCTAAGTAATACTTCATTGTGTAAATGTACCATATTTTCTTTAGCCATTCTTTGGTTGATGGACATCTAGGTTGTTTCCAGTTTCTGGCTATTAAGAATAATGCTGCTATGAACATAGGTAAGCAAGTGTCCTTGTGATAGGATGGAGTGTCCTTTGGGTATATTCCCAGGAGTGATATAGCTGGGTCTTGAGGTAGATCAATTCCTAATTTTCTGAGAAAACACCCACATTGATTTTCAAAATGGCTGTACAAGTTTGCACTCTCACTAGCAATGGAGGAGTGTTTCCTTTGCTCTACATCCTCATCAGCATGAGCTGTCACTTGTGTTTTTGATCTTAGCTATTCTGACAGGTGTAAGATAGAATCTCAGAGTCATTTTGATTTGCATTTCCCTGATGGCTAAGGATGTTGAACATTCTTACAGTGCTTCTCAAGTGAGATTCCTTTGTTGAGAATTCTCTGTTTAGATCTGTACCCTATTTTTTAATTGGATTATTTGGTAATTTGGTGTCTAGTTTCTTGAGTTCTTTACATGTTTTGGAAATCAGTCCTCTGTCAGATTTGAGTTTGGTGAAGGCTACTTCTTTTCCTTTTGTGTAGGCTGCTGTTTTGTCCTTTTGACAGTGTCTTTTACTTTACAGGAGCTCTTTAGTTTCATGAGGTCCCATTTATTAATGCTGATCTTAGTGCCTCCATAACTGGTGCTCTGGTCAGGAAGTTGTCTCCTGTGCTAATGCGTTCACTTTCCCTTCTTTCAGGTTCAGTGCATCAGGATTTATGTTGAGGTCTTTGACCTACTTGGACATGAGTTTTGTGCGGGGTGATAGGTATGGATCTATTTGCATTCTTCTACATGCTGACATCCAGGTAGTCCAGCACCATTTGTTGAAGATGTTTTCTTTTTTCCATTGTATAATTTTGGCTTCTTTATAAAGAATCAGGTGTACAAAGGTGTGTGTATTTATGTCTTGGTCTTTTATTCTATTCCAGTGGTCAACCTGTCCATTTTTATGCCAATATCATGCAGTTTTTATTACTATTGTTCTGTAGTACAGCTTGAAGTCAGGGATGATGATACTTCCAGAAGTTCTTTTATTGTACAGAGTTGTTTTAGCTATTTTGAGTTTTTTGTTTTTCCATATGAAGTTGAGTATTGTTCTTTCAAGGTCTGTAAAGAACTGTGTTGGGATTTTGATGGGAATTGCATTGAAACTGTAGATTGCTTTTGGTAAGATGACTATTTTTATTATGTTGATTCTGCCAATCCATGAGCATGGAAGATCTTTCCATCTTCCTCAATTCCTTTATTCAAATCCTTGAAGTTCTTGCCACACAGGTCTGTAACTTGCTTGGTTAGAGTTACACCAAGATATTTTATATTATTTGTGGCTATTGTGAAAGCTGTTGCTTCGCTAATTTATTTATCAGTCCATTTATTGTTTTATATAGGAGGTCTACTGATTTTTGTTTTTAAATTTATTTTGTATCCAGCCACTTGGTAGAATTTTTGTGGTTGCTTATGTGTGCTATCATATCATTTGCATATAGTTATACTTTGACTTCTTCCTTTCAAATTTGTATCCAGATGATCTCCTTTAGTTGTCTTACTGCTTTGGTAAATTTAAGTACTATGTTGAATAGATCTGGAGAGAGTGGACAGCTTTGTCTTGTCCCTGATTTTAGTGGAATTGCTTTAAATTTCTCTCTACTTAATTTGATGGTAGCTATTGGTTTGCTAAATATTGCTTTTATTATGTTTAGATATGCTCCTTGTATCCCTGATCTCTCTAAGACTTTTATCATGAAGGGATGTTGGGTTTTGTCAAAGAATTTTTCAGTATCTAATGAGAGATTAGATGTTGCTGGATTCTAACGGCTTCTTTGGGGGAAGGGTTGAGAAGGAACATTGTCAATGACATAGACACCAGGAATCAGTTGAAGGCAAACAGCAGACTTGCTTATTCAATAATGGGGAAGGCCTTATATACCCTTCTCCCAGCACCCAAGCTGTGCCCCAATCTGATGGTATTGCATGGTCATCCCTCTTTGGCTGGGACTATCAGGAACTCTGACAGTGTCCAAGAACTCTGACAGTGTCTATTGCTAGGCCCTCAGGCAGACTCCAGGTTGGCTCATAAGGAAGTATCTTATGTGCATGCCTTGGCAACTGGTTTGAGCCAATTTTCTGGACTTTATGGGCCTGTCCTATTACAATGAGATGTGGTTTTTTTCTTTCAGTTTGTTTTTATGGTGAATTATATTGACAGATTTTATGTATTGAACCATCCCTGCAACTCTGAGTGGAAGCCTACTTGATCATGGTGGATGATCTTTTTTATGTGTTCTTGGAGTCAGTTTTGAGTTTTTGAGTATCTTATTGAGTATTTTTGCATCTATGCTCATGGGGGAAATTGGTCTGTAATTCACTTTCTTTGTTGGATCTTTGTGTGGTTTGGATATTAGGGTAACTATGGCCTCATAAAATGAATTTGATAATGTTCCTTCTGTTTCTATTTTGTGGAATTTTGAGTAGTATTGATATTAGTGCTTCTTTAAAGGTCTGGTAGAATTCTGAACTAAAACCATCTGGCCCTGGGCTTTTTTTGGTTGGGAGACTTTTAATGATTGCTTCTATTTTCTCAAGGGCTATAGCTCTGTTTAAATTGTTTATCTGATCTTGATTTAACTTGGTTAAATAGTATTTATCAAGAAAACTGTTCATTTCTTTAGATTTTCCAATTCTGTGGAGTACAGGTAGTTGAAATATGACCTAATAATTCTTTGGATTTCCTTAGTGTCTGTTTTCATGTCTCCTTTTTGTTTCTGATTTGGTTTATTGGATATTCTTTCTCTGCTTTTTAGTTAGTTTGGATAGGCGTTTGTCTATCTTGTTGATTTTCTCAAAGAACCAACTCTTCATTTTATTGATTCTTTGTGTTGTTCTCTTTGTTTCTATTTTATTGATTGCAGTGCTCTGGTTATTTCCTGCCATCTACTCTTCTTGGGTATGTCTACTTTTTGTTCTAGAGCTTTCAGGTTTGCTGTAAAGTCATTAGTGTGAGATCTCTCCAAATTCTTCATGAAGACACTTAGTGTTTTAAACTTACTCTTAGCTCCACTTTCTTGTGTCCTATAAGGGTGTTGTGCATTCATTTTCATTGAATTATAGAAGTTTTAAATTTCTTTCCTTATTTCTTCCTTGACCCAGTAATAACTCAGTAGAGAGTTATACAGATTCCATGAGTTTGTAGACTTTCTGTTGTTTCTGTTGTTGTTGAAATCCAGCTTTAATCCATGGTGATCTCACAAAATACAGGGGGTTATTCCAATTTTCTTATATTTGGAGAGACTTGCTTTGTGACAAAATTTATGGTCGGTTTTGGAGAATGTTTTGTGAGGTGCTGAGAAGAAGGTATATTCTTTGAGTTTAGGTGAAACGTTCTGTAAATATCTGTTAGGTCCATTTGAGTCATAATGTATGTTAGCTCCATTTCTCTGTTAGTTTTTGTCTGGACAATTTGTCCATTGGTGAGAGTGGGATATTGAAGTCTCCCATAATTGATGGGTGAGATTTGATGTTTGACTTAAGCTTTAATAATATTTCCTTTACAAATGTTGGTGCCCTTGCATTTTTGGCATAGATTTTAAGAATTACTATGTCCTCTTGATGGATTTTTCCTTTGATGAGTATGAAATATCCTTCTCCAGCTCATTGATTAATTTTGGTTTGAAGTCTCTTAGCTACATCAGCTTGCTTCTTAGGTCCATTTGCTTGGAAAATCTTTTTCTAATGCTTTACTTTGAGGTAATGTCAATTTTTGGTGTTGAGGTGTATTTCTTGTATGCAGTGAAGGATGGATCATGTTTTCCTATCCACTCTGTCAACCTGTGTCTTTTTATTGGGGATTTGAGCCAATTGATATTGAGAGATATTAATGACCAATGATTGTTAATCCTATTATTTTATTGTTGTTGTTTTTATTGTTGATGGCAGTGGTGGTGGTGGCAGTGGTGGTAGTGGTCTTGGTGGTGTGTGTGTTTCCCCTCTTTGAGTTTTGCTGGTGTGAGATTATTTATTTCCTGTGTTTTTCATGAGTGTAGTTATCCTCCTTGGGTTGGAGTTTTCCTTCTAGTACCTTATGTAGGGCTGGATTTATGGATAGATATTGTTTAAATTTTACTTTGTCATGAAATATATTGTTTTCTCCATCTATAGTATTTGAAAGTTTTATTGGGTATAGTAGTCTGTGCTGGGATCTGTGGTCTCTTAGAGTCTTCACAACATCTGTTCAGATCCTTCTGGCTTTTAGAATCTCCATTGAGAAGTTGGGTGTAGTTCCAATAGATTGTATGTTACTTGGCTTTTTTCTTTTGCAGCTTTTAATATTCTTTCTTTGTTTTGTAGTCTAGTGTTTTGTTTATTATCTGGTGATGGGACTTTTTTTATGGTCCAATCTATTTGGTGTTCCGCAAACTTCTTGTGCCTTTATAGGCATGTCCTTATTTAGGTTGTGAAGTTTTTCTTCTATCATTTTGTTGAATATATTTTCTGGGCCGTTGAGCTAGAATTCTTCTTCTATTCCTATTATTCTTAAGTTTGGTTTTTTTCATAGTGATCCGGATTTCCTGGATGTTTTATCAGGAGGTTTTTTCAGATTTACATTTTCTTTAACTGATTATTTCCTTCTATCATATCTTCAATGACTGGGATTCTCTCTTCCATCTCTTGTATTTTCTTGGTGGAATTGGCATCTGTAGCTCCTGTTCACTTACCCAGATTTCCCATTTCCAGAATTCCCTCCATTTTTTGCTTTATTGCTTCTATTTCCATTTTCAGGTCTTAAACAGTTTCTCTCATTTCTTTCAGCTGTTTTTTTTTCTTGGCTTTTTGGCATTATTTAAAGGATTTATTGAATTTCTCCAATTTTTTTTTGTTTGTCTTTTCCTCAATTTCTTCAAGGAATTTTTCATTTCCTTTTTAAGGACCTCTGTCATCTTCATAAAGTTGGTTTTAAGGTCATTTTCTTGTGCTTCAGCTGTGTTGGAGTGCTCAGGTCTTGCTGTCATAGGATAGCTGGGCTCTGGTGGTGCCATATTGCCCTTTCTGTTGTTTGCATTCTTAAATTGCATTTAGGCATCTAGATTTGGGATGATTATAGGTCTAGGTGCTGATTCCTGAGTTGGTCTTTGTCATATGAGTGTTTTGTTCCTTGGTTTCTGTTTTTCTCTGGTCTTCTGGCCTAAGTGGACAGGGGTTCTGGTGACTATCGAGTTTTCAGAACCAGAAGGGTATCTCAACTGGGGATGTTGTGTCCTGCAAGACCTCTGGGGTTTTGGGTGCCAACATTGCCTCTGAGGTTCCAAGTACCTGTCTGGCCTCTGGGATTCTGCATACCTGCTTAGTCTCTAGGATTCCTAGTATGGAGTGACCTCCTATAAAGTAGAAGTCTTCTTCTGAAGTTTTGAGCCAGAATATGAAGCCCATGGGAGGGGGTGCAGTCTGGGGTTGTTAGGCAGAGGGCTTTAAGGAGTCTTAGGGAGCTGTGGGAGATTGTCTTACCTTGGGTCCCTAGGACTAGCCTGGCCTGGTAAAGCATCTGGAGTTGTGGCACATAACTTATTTCTAAAAGTAAGAAGGGGCCCACTTTAAAAGCTTATTGCAGTATACTAGGACCACATGTGCACATGGTTTTATTAAAACCATATCAGAAAAACCAAGCTGGAAAATTTACCCAATACAGTAGGCTGAGGAAGTGTAATACCTTCCCTACAAAAGGAGAACATCTGAAAATGCCATGGCTCCAGTCTGTACTTGCCTGGTCATCTAACCATAGGCATGTGCATTAAGGGACAACCAGATAGAAATCTCAACTGTGCTGTGGATTCAGCTTGGCTCAGTCCCCATTACTGAAGCAGACTACTTGAATTGTCATTCATCTGTCTACATGCTCATTGGTCTAGATAGACCAAATCCTGTATTTTACCTCTGTGTCTCCATAGTCTGCATCCTGCTTCTCCAGCTCAACTCCACTCTGAAACTTGGCTTTTCCCTGTGACCTGTAGTAACTCTCTAATGGGCTTCCTTATGAGACCCCTTCACCTTCCCATCCCACCTCATTGAGGAAAGACTCTGTGAATCCCTTTGGCCTCTGTCTCAAGTTAGGCCTACAGAGCTGCTTGGACTTTGCAGTGCCTTTAAAAAAACTCTTTTATAGCTGTTCTGTAACCTACCTACAGACATATATAAAGATATAATTATTGCATCATGTGTAACGTGTGGTCTGAAGGCTTATAGCAGTAATTGAGATTGGAATATCTCCTTCCTCTTTGCCTCTGTCTGTCTCTCTCTCTGTATATCTGTTTCTCTCTCTCTCTCTCTCTCTCTCTCTCTCTATATATATATATATATATATATATATATATATATATATATATATATCTGTGTCTCTCAGGCCTCTCTCTCTCTCGTGTGTGTGTGTGTGTGCACATGTATGTAGGTGAATGTGAATGTGAAGTGTGCATATACACATGTAGAGGCCAGAGGTTAACATTGACTGTCTCCTCATATGCTTATTTTTAAATTATTTTTTATTGTTTTACATGTATGACTATTTTTCCTGCCTGCATATATGTGTACCACATCTATGCCTGGCACACAATGAGGCCAAAGAATACACCAGATTCTCTCATAGTGAAGTAATAGATGGTAATGAGCTGCCATGTGGATGCAGAGAACTGAACCCAGGTCCTCCACAGTATCAGTGTTCTTAGCCAGTGAGCCATCTATCCAACCCTCACTTATTTTTTAAGACAGTGTCGATCAGTGGACCTAGAGCTCACTAAGTGTAGTCCAGGTGACCAGCAAGCTCTCTGACTCCCCAATATCTGAATGACAGGCACATGTTGTTGACTCATCTTTTTCACATGGGTGCTGTATATCCAAACACAGGTACTCTGCGAGCATGGCAAGTACTTCACCGACTGAACCATTTCCCCAGCCCCTGCATTTTCTTTTACTAATTCTTTGAATTTGTTTTTCTAGAAACTTTGAATACTGTTACAAAACACTCTCCTTGTATTGGCTGCCAACCTTCTCAAGTTCATTTCAAGATGGCAACATTTCCCTTCACATGTATTCATTTGTTTACAATAATCCCATTGTAGATGTAAAGTTTGCAGAGTTAAATGGACTTGAGCTGTGAATATCTTGATCACTTCTGCAATCAAAATGTCTTTCTAGAAAGCTCTCAAAAGACCTTTCTTATCAATGTCCCACTTCTTCCTTACAACTACAATTTTGAATTTCTGACATCATAGATTACCATAAATCTAGTATTTCATGTAAATGTGTCTTCATTGGGAGTCTTTGCTATTCGTTTTATTTTTGAGTTCTGTTTTTTTCTACAGAACTAATGTTTGAGTTATTTTGAGTGTTTATTGTTTGCTTTTATAATTAAACATTATGGGAATTTATCTTCAATCTTTTTTTCAACATGTTTTCGTTTGTCTTGTTCCCTATGATAACATTGCTGAGTCACCGGTTAGCTGGATCTTATAATTAACAATAATACTCAGGTTTTGTAAAGCAGTCTCATTAGTTTACTTAAGGTTAAAAACACCTGTGAGAGCTCTAAACCACGTGTTCTGTAAGCATGAAGGCACAAGAGACCTCTGAACTGTGATGAATTAATCAAGGAAAACACTCTCTGCCCCTTTAGACAATGGCTGACCTTCACCGAGTGTTTACTATTTGCCCTGCTATGGATCACATGTTTGTTTATCTGACCACCATCTCTCTCTCTCTCTCTCTCTCTCTCTCTCTCTCTCTCTCTCTCTCTCTCTCTCTCTCTCTCTCTCTCTCCTGTTCTACTTGCTCCTCACTAGATTCCCACACGCATTTCCCCATTCACTCAATTCCTGCTGGGAAGACTACTCTGCTTTCCCAACTTCAGTCCAGTGTTCGGGAGCCTAAAAGTTAACTTATAAATAAATAGCTTCACAGAAGAAAAGTGACTAGTTATCTATTTATGTTGTTAGTGACACAATCCAGGCTTGCTGCCTGATGAGCACAGGTCAATACTATGTTACTAGATTTTAAAATAAAGAAAATTTTATTGGGAAAAATGTCCAGCAAGGAAACTCCTTCCAAGAGAAAGGTTAACGGAAGCTATATTTCTAGAGGTCTTTAGTCTAATAAGGAAAACCCAATAAAAATTCTGTTTGTATGTCTTTAAATCAACTACTTTTTTGTTAGAATCTTCTTTATCCTGATAAAAGTCTAAGTGCATCCTTATATCCCCAGTTAGAATTCCAAAATGCACATACAAATATTGTGTGACCTAAGCTTTGACAAGTGCTATGGCAGAAATTTCCAGATCTCAGGCACACAAAGCCTCTTCATAAAAACTTTGGCCTGTCTCTGTTGTGCTGTCTGTGACTAGACCTTTAACCACAGCGGCTCTTCTCAGGCCACCGGTGTAAGGAGTTATTCTTTATGGGCAATGCTTCTCTCCAAGTCACAGTACATAGGAATGGTGTTCATTGAGCATCCTCAGGCCACAAACAAACTTCTGCTTCTCCTTTCAGGGTTAAAGTTTCCGGATTTCCTTCCTCATACTCCAACACAGCCTTCCCATGGTTTTCCATGGTTCCTTGTGCCCACCTCCATTCTCATAATGGTAGTGTGGTATCATCTGGCCACTTCACTTTTGCCCTGTAAAAAGAGATTGCTCAGCAAGGGATTATTGACTGAACAGGTATGTGCATGATTGAAGTTCTTGAATACTTTAGGGGGAAATTTCTTGTAACAGATGTCATAGTAAAGGGGAAAGGTATAGAGCAAGTGGAAAACTCCTTTTATAAATGGATCATGTGCTGTCAATGTAGCACATTCATTTAGGTCTCTTTATGTTTGTTTTGAGACTTATAATAACCAATGATGGAAGCAAAACAAGCATCGTTTCTATCCAGGAGTAAATAGGATTACATTGTTATGTAATTGGCTAGTAACAGGCAGAGCAAGAACTATGGTGCCCAGAAATAATAAGCCCTTTCCCACAGTTTTTCTCAATTTCATTTTGCCATTTTTTAACCTTGTACATCTTCTTACCAATAAAAACACATACACACATATATTCTCACACATACTCACACACAACTCACACAGACACATTTACACTCACACAGTCACACACCATCACAAGGTGCCATGTCAAACACTGTAAGTCACAGAGCTAGAAAGAGCCTTTGAAGTCATCTGCCCTGTGATAGGGTGATTTTTGCTTTCCTGCCATAAAGCATCAGCATCAGTGTGTGTGACTGGGAGTTGCCCCCTGTCACTACTGTCCTTTGGTTCCAGATAGTTTCACTGTTGGTTCACAGGAGCCTTCAGATCAAGGAAACTGAATGTCTCAAGGACATAGATTGAAACTGAAAAGAAGGGAATCTTTCTCCCCAGCCCTAGGCATGATGGGAAGAAAAAAGCCACACTCCACATATTTTCACCATCCACCCTGGCTTTCCCACTCTGAATAAATGCAAACAAAACGACAAGCTAACTGGTCTCTATTCCTTCGGTGTCTCAAGAGTCTGGGGCACAAGTGGGAATGAAGTAATCAAGCAGCCCCAGAGATTCCTGAGAGGAGAGGCCATGGGAGCAGCCTTCTGATCCTAAAGCTTTCTGGGCTTGCTCTCCAAGCACCTTTCCCAGGATAGATGTACTGCTGTGGAACCAGGTTCATAACTTCTCCTTGGTCTTTGTTTTGCTTGGTGTATCTTTCCTGTCCTTACCTACTAACACTGTGATCCTGCCCAGTTATGGAGGCCAGAACAAAAAGTTTCTATGTAACATAAATCAGAGGAAATCACCAAAAGTGGTTATGGATCACCTCAGAAAGAAAAGCACATTTAACACTAATCCTGGAAAGGCAAGTATATGTTACTGAAAATGACAACCCCAAATAAAAAGGCAATGTCATGTTCACTTAGTCACTACTCAGGACCAAGTTTATATATAAAGAATTACTTGCTAATGAGCAATAACGTGCATTTGTTTTGTACTTTGTCTCTGCTTCTCAAATTAGTTTCAATAATGCTTTTCTGTAATTATTTTAGGTACTTGACATACAATATTTGTTGATGTTAGATAGATTAGTGCTGGGGATGTCTTTCTGTATACTGTGAATGTGTTGCTCTGATTGGTTGATAAATAAAATGCTGATTGGGCCAGTAGCCAGGCAGGAAGTATAGTATAGGCAGGAAAGGAAGAGAGGAGAATTCTGAGAAGTGGAAGGCTGAGTCAGGGGATGCTGCCAGCAGCCACTGCCATGAGAAGCAAGATGTGAAGGCAGAACTGGGAAAAGGTACCAAGCCACGTAGCTAAACAAATAAAAATTATGGGTTAATTTAAGTGTAAGATCTAGCTAGCAAGAATCCTGAGCCATTACGCCAAACAGTTTTAATTAATAAAAGAGTCTGTATGTTTATTTGGGTCTGAGCGGCCGTGAGCCAGGTGGGACCAGGAAAACTCCGGTTACAGATTTATTGTAATCTGATCACATTTGTTGATATCCCTTGGTATGCACAGGCATCTGGGCATCATTAATTCAGAATAAAGGCAAGGAGACTCAATGGCCAAACTTAAAAACAAAACAGGCATGTTTGCATTCCCTTAAAATGTAGGGTTTGTTATTCTTTTGTACAGGTTGGAAAAAGGTTAAGATATAAGAAGTTACTTTATAATAAATGTAATCCTACTACTATGAAATTTTTTTTTTTTTTGGTTTTTTGAGACAGGGTTTCTCTGTGTAGCTTTGCGCCTTTCCTGGAACTCACTCTGTAGCCCAGGCTGGCCTCGAACTCACAGAGATCCACCTGGCTCTGCCTCCCGAGTGCTGGGATTAAAGGTGTGCGCCGCCACCGCCCGGCCTACTATGAAATTTTAAAAGAAAAACAAGAATATTTTGATGTGTGTAAAACAAAAAAAAACTGGTACAAAACATAAATATATTATTTTATATTTGAAATATGAATATCTGTGATTTTATGACAAAAAAGCTACCATTCTTAAAATAAAAATGACTATTTTTGATTTTCTAAAGTAAGAAAATTTTAAGTGATAAGAGTTTTGAAAGAGTCCTAGGAAGATGGCTCAGTGCCACACAGCATGGGAGCCTGAATGAGAATCCTTAGAATCAGTGGAAATCGGGGCACCTGGAACCCAGCACTAATGGATGGAGATGGAAGTAGGCAGAGACAAAAGAGACTCCCTAGAAGCTCCCAGGACGTTTGCTTAGCATACAAAGCATCAACAATAGAGAAACCTTGCCTCAAAACAAGATAGAAGATAAGGTCTGACAGCCAAGGCTATCCTTTGAGCTCCACATGCATACTGGGACATACATGTGCCCCCCAAACACACACACATGTGTCCACAGGATTATAAAACAGTTTTGAAAGAGGAAAAATACTACAGAGCCAAGCAACAAATTTATCATCAGAAAAGCCCAATTATTTATTATAGACGGTAGTTACAATAATTCTTAATTCAAATCTTTTTATACTTTATTATCAGAAAAGCCCAATTATTTATTATAGACTGTAGTTACAATAATTCTTAATTCAAATCTTTCTATACTTTTAATGTGAATTTAATTCAGAGAGCAGCAGTTTTGGGGTGTAACTTACCAAAGTTAATAACAGCAATAAAAGCTTGATATATCTTTTAGATTTGAACAAAACAAACAAATAAACAAAACCGTGAATTTACACAGAGAAAGTGATATATAACAGTGACAGGTGCTAGGACATGCAGCCCAAAGCATCCTTGAGGAAAATCCCACAGATCCTTTACATTTTTCAAAACACGCTGACTCATCATTTTCCATTTTTTTCCTATTTTAGAGATTTATGACTTAAGATAAAGAAAATGTAGTTTCTATGTATTAATTTAAAATAGAAGAACTTTGTTGTCTCAGTGGCCATTTCCCATTGTAAATAGCACTCCAACTCCTTGTTACCCAAACTGATCTTATTCTTCAAGAGTCTTCAAAGCTGATGAGTGAAATTATAGTTGTGTCAATCAAAATCAAGACTGTTCTGGAATTACAATTTTGAGTAGAACAACATCAGAGTGGAAAAAAATCTAGATCTATTTTTGACCAAAGATCCCTGGGAAAATTGCTTCTAGTTCTTAATAAACTGGATCCCATATCCTCTTTGCAAGGCTCTCCACTCATTTCTGTGATAAGTCATGTAAACTTATCTAATAATTCTTCCCTTTTGGCCTAAATTAGCCAGAATGCCTTTCCATCTCACACTTCAGATGAACCCAAACTGAGACAGTTCTCAGTATTTTCTCTTCATGTATGCTGGTTGGGATGCTAGAGAAAACGCCCCACCTCTAATGCATGGGATAGGTTTCCACAAGTGTAGCTGTGACAGAACAATAAAAAGTTTCAGTCAAAAGTTAGAAAGCCCTTTTCAGTTTTGCATCACTATTCATTGGTCATTTTGAAGTTCATTAAGATAACTGAGCATCAGTATTGTCATTTGTAAAAAGGGAACATGTGACTTCCTGAGACTTAAAGACTGGCCCCCAGCTCCCATCCTGCCCCGGACTTCCCTTCTGGACAAGAGGTGAGCATACGGGCTCAGCCTAGACCCCATCCCTGGGCACCAGCCACTCCGAGGAAGACCTGCCCAACTTGGCCCCAGGTTCTGGCCACCGGCAGGGTCCCTTCTAGCCCTACCGGGAAGGCTCCCCTTCTCCAAGACCCCCGGCAGACCCTGCAATCTCCACGCCCATCCGCCCGAGACCCCAGCCACTTCCTGAGACTTACAGACCGACCCCTAGCTCCCATCCTGCCCTGGACTTCCCTTCTGGACAAGAGCACCCATCCTGCCCCAGACTTCCTGTCTGGACAAGAGCTCCCATCCTGCCCCAGAGTTCCCATTTGGACAAGAGAGCTCCCATCTGGACAAGAGAGAGAGACTTCCTGAATCTGTCAGCTCTGTCGGGACCAAGTGCGCTGATAAGACCAAGAATGAACCACAAGGAGATGGGCAGACGTCAAGGCAGAAGTACTTACAACAAATTGAAGAGCAATACAGCATCACCAGACCCTAGCCCTCCTCCAACATCTAGACCTGAACATCAAAAATCGGAAGAAGCAGAAGAAAACAGCCTTATGAATAACATCATGAAGAAGGTAGAGGCTTATATAGAGGAAAAGACAAAAAAATGGGAAGAACGCTATAAAAAACTAGAGGAAAGGACAATTAAAGTAGAAGAAAACAATAAAGTCCTGGAAGAAAACAATAAAGCACTGAAAGAAAATCATGAAAAAGCAATGAAACGGATGAAGGAAACAGTCCAAGACCTGAAAAGGGAAATTTAAAAAATGAAAAAGACACAAACAGAGGGAATGCTGGAAATAGAAAATCTGAGTAAACGATCGGGAACTTCAGATGCAAGTATAACCAACAGAATGCAAGAGATGGAAGAGAAGATCTCTGGCATTGAAGATACGGTAGAAGAAATAGATTCATCAGTCAAAGAAAACACTAAAGCCAACAAAGTCATGACCCAAAATGTCCAAGAAATTTGGGACACCATGAAAAGACCAAACCTATGAATAATAGGGATAGAAGAAGGAGAAGAATACCAACTCAAAGGCACTGAAAATATATTCAACAAGCTCATTAAAGAAAACTTTCCCAACTTAAAGAAGGAAATGCCTATGAAGATACAAGAAGCCTATAGAACACCAAACAGACTAGACCCCCCAAAAAAGTCCCCTCGCCACATAATAATTAAACAACTAAACGTACAGAATAAAGAAAGAATATTAAGGGCAGCTAAGGAAAAAGGCCAAGTGACTTATAAAGGCAAACCCATCAGAATAACACCCGATTTCTCAACGGAGACTTTGGAAGCCAGAAGGTCCTGGACAGAGGTAATGCAGACACTAAGAGACCATGGATGCCAGCCTAGACTAATATACCCAGCAAAACTTTCAATCATCATAGACGGAGTGAACAAGACATTCCAAGACAAAGCCAGATTTAAACAATACTCATCCACAAACCCAGCCCTACAGAAAGCACTAGAAGGAAAATTCCAACCTAAGGAAGTCAGATACACCCTCGAAAACACAGGCAATAGATAAAGTCACAGAAGTAAACCCCAAAGAAGAGAAGTACACACACACTACCACCAAAAAATAACAGGAATGAACAATCACTGGTCATTAATATCCCTTAATATCAATGGACTTAATTCACCTATAAAAAGACATAGGCTTACAGAATGGATACAAAAGCAGGACCCATCTTTCTGCTGCATACAAGAAACACATCTCAAATTCAAAGATAGACACTACCTAAGAATAAAAGGCTGGGAAAAGGCTTTCCAATCAAACGGTCTTAAGAAATAAGCGGGTGTAGCCATCCTGATATCCAGCAAAGTAGACTTCAAACTAAAATCAATCAAAAGAGATCAAGAAGGGCATTACATACTCATCACAGGAAAGATCCACCAAGATGAAGTTTCAATTATGAACATTTATGCCCCAAACACAAGGGCACCCACATATGTAAAAGAAACATTACTAAAGCTTAAACCACATACAAAACCCCACACATTAATAGTGGGAGACCTCAACACCCCACTTTCACCACTGGACAGATCTCCCAAATCGAAACTTAACAGAGAAATAAAGGACTTTACTGATGTCATGACTCAAATGGACTTAATCGATATCTACAGAACATTCCATCCTAACAAAAAAGAATATACCTTCTTCTCAACAAAGTGCTAGAGAGGCCCACAGAAATCCACAAAGATACCCCCACAATAGACTGCTGGCAATGGTTGAGAGACAGTCCGAACTGACCCACTCTGGTGATGGGATGGCCAAACACCCTAATTGTTGTGCTAGAAACCCCATCCAATGACTGAGGGATCTGGAAGCAGAGATCCATGGCTAGGCCCCGGGTGGATCTCCGGGAGTCCAATTAGCGAGAAAGAGGAGGGTCTATATGAGCGAGAATTGTTGAGACCAAGGTTGGATAAAGCACAGGGACAAATAGCCAAATGAATGGAAACACATGAACTATGAACCAATGGCTGAGGGGCCCCCAACTGGATCAGGCCCTCTGAATGGGTGAGACAGTTGATTGGCTTGATCTGTTTGGGAGGAGGTGGGAATGGGGGGTGGGCTGGGGGGAAAAATGAAAAAAATAAAAAAAGAAGAAAAAAAGGGAACATGTTTTCTATTTAATTGTGTTGAAGATTAACTGAAGTACAACTTATTTGAAAATCCTTTGTAAGTTGTAAAGCATCATCCAACTGTCAGCCATTATTATTATTAACTTCATCATGCATGTATAATTAACTGACTTGAGACAAGGCTTTCAAAATCATCTAATGGAGAAAAAGAATACATAGTTTTATCAAATGCAATTGGGACAATTGGTTAGTCATACACAAAAGAATAAAAGACCTCAGACTATATACAAACACTGATGTAAATGGATTAAAACCACAAATATGAAACTTTAAAATGTCTTAGAACGAAACATAAGGAAAAAACTCTTGCATTTTCAGATTTGACAATAGTTTCTCAGCTATAACACAAAAGCACAAGGGAAAAGAGAAAAATGTGTTTGTATCCTTTTGCACATACAAAATACACAGCAAAGAAAGAGAAAAGATAATCCACAGAACAGGAGCATTTATAAATCATACATCTACTAAGGAAATCTACAACTCAGTAGTAAAAAGATATATAATTTAATTTAAAATTACACAAAATATATGAATAGTTATCTCTAAATTTATATAAATAGCCAACATACACATGAAAAGATAGCATTATTAGTCATCAAAGAGTTATAAAACCATGACTAGATCACACATCACCCTCATCAGGATGACTAGAATCAAAGTTAGATAATAATGTGATGACTAAAAGCTGGAGAAACTAGAACCTTCAGAAACTGTTGACAGGGATGTCAAATGACACAGCCATCTTGGAAAACAGTCTTACAGTTTTTCATACAGCTAAATATTGAGTTACCAGATGCAAAGATTATTCTTAATTGTCAGCTTGATTGAATTGAGAGATGCCAAGATTAGTAAAACAATGCTCTGAGTATGTCGAGAAGATGATTAAGGAGAGGATCAGGTTATTAGGACTCTGACCTATCAATGGCTTGATTCGTTGATGGGTCCAAAATCTGAGTAGGTCATTGGAAGGCGCAGAACATGGAAGGCAAGTCTTAGATGGAGAAAGGAGGTCGCCTGGGAGTATGCCATTGGATCTGTGTTAACTCTGACAACTTCTTACTGTTTTCTATGTTTCTCAACCACAATGACATGGTCTGCTCTGCTTGGTGACACTACCTCTGCATGATGATCTGCTTCACGGCAGCCCAAGGCAGCAAACCCAACCCACCGTGTGCGGCAACCTGTGAATTCCCATCACACGATAAATCCTTCCTCCTTATGTCAGATATGTTTGCACAGCAAGCAAAGCACCATGTTCTCTAACAGTTTGACATCTCTGCCCTGGGTAAAGGACAAGGAACAAATTCAGGCTTGTACACAGTAACAGGATTAAGTCGTAATAGCCTAAAGATAGAAACAGTCCAAATATTGGCCTTGACCAATTGACTAACGAAGTACAACGTGGTATATCCATGCAGTTACCTATAATTTGGCTAAAAATAGAAATGATTGGTTGGTATACATTGTATATACTATGACAAATAAAGCAACTCAACTTTAGTTGTTGTTTGGGGCTTAGGGAAATGGGAACACAGAGAGTCACAGCAACGGGGAACAGGGTTTCAGATGATTAACGAAAGTCCTAAAATCAATTGTGTTTTTGATATGATTCCATCTATGAGTATATTAAAAATAATAAAATTTTACATTTTAAGCAGAATAATTGTATTGTTTATGACTTAAGTTTTGGAGCAGCTGTTTTTAAACTTACCATTTCCTAGAGTAAGGAAATTTCACATTCCCAAGTAGGGATAGTCAATAAAAATAAATAACATATTTTTGGTGCAAAAATCCCATAAGGATAGGTTCCAGGGTCTACTCAATTTTACATACATTTTATAAAGTATTTTATGTCCAATATTAGCATATAAACCCTATAGCTTATGTTTAGGCATCTTTAACCGAGGTGATGTTCCATATTTCTATGCAGGATTGAGTGTGAGGTATGCATTATTTTCTAATGATTTGTTTTTGTTTTTAGTTATATGTACATGTGGAGAGTGGAATGTGTACATGTGAGTACAGATGCCCACAGAGTCTAGAAGAGAATGCTGATTCTCCAGGACTGGATTTGCTGGTGGTTTTGATCCACCCACATTTTGGGTGCTGGGAACTGATCTTTGTCCTCTGGAGGAACAACAAATTCTCTTAACTGTTGAGCTATCTCCCAGCACCACATCCAGACATTCTTATTCTTATATGAATATTTCTCTTGGTGAATTTGAGTACCTATGGCAAGTTACTCAACAGTCTGCTTTGTGCTTCTGGTTAATGATCTTTCTTACTTTTCATCTGTAACCCCCCAAATAAACAAAACCAGGAAGAATTAACCCTTAGCTTCTTTCTTAACAGTTTTACTGCTCTTTCATTACCACCAGCTTCAGGACTCAGTACAGTCATTTTCTCAGAGAACTTTGCATATAAAATGCATCCGAGCTTGTTTTTGTACCCTGAGTTATTTCTGTATATTACAAATGCTTGCTATCTGAAGTCTAAGATGGTGGGTTATCTATTTTCCCCCATTGGGATATCAATCATTAAATTTCTAGAGGGGTAAAATCTTTACACTTGTCTACCCTTAGAGATGAGATTTTTAAGTAATTATAGCACAAAACCACAGAAATTTGGAGTTTAAAAAAGGCCTTAGTAAAAATTTGGTCCAGTGTCTCAATGAGTTTTATCTTTCTGCAACATTTTTGGACAATGCCTTATTCAAGCCACTAGTTTAACATTTTTAATATTTTGAAATCTACCACCTCATAAATGGGCTCATTATGTCCTTCTGGCAGAAGATTCATCACTAATGTTAAACCTCAGCTTGTAACTTCCACCCTTTGGATGTTCTGAGGTCCGTCATGTGTGGCTATACAAGACTATCTAATTCATCACCCTGACAGGATATTAATTATTTAAAGACACTATCATAATCTCCTTGTCCTGTCTGCCAAGCTTCTCACTTCATTCAGATGTTTCTCATGGCTGTGGTTTCTGGACCTTTTACTTCAGAGACTCAGTCTCTCTGAAAACTACCAGATTTCCAATAAGCCTCAAGTCACACTTCCTGGAAGTAGAGCTCAATACTCATGCTCAATGTCAAATATGCAGATTCCCTTTCCTGCTGTAATCTACACCTGGACATTTGTTCAAGATCTAAAACTACCTGTGTTATCTGGGAAGCCACAGCATACTATAGTTGTTTGCTAAGCCTGCTGTAAACTGAATTCTGACCTTTCTTTGCATATGTGAAGTCAGATGTTCTGAGTTCTTAAACTTCCAATTAATACTGTCAACACCCATACAAGATTCTGCATTGATTTTTAATAATAAGCAAAGTGCCCTGCATAAACTAGAAACTTGGCTAATATTGCTATTTTTCTCTTATAGTAGGCATCACTGAACTATGACTATGTGTTTATTCTGTGATTCTTGAGAACAGGGCCCAGATATACTTGGCCATCACTATATCCACATTGTGTAGGAGGTTTGCTACTGTACAGTAGTTGTTCAAGGACACTGTTTCCTTCCAATTGTTTGTATTGTCCAGATTCTAACCGTAATAGTGAAGCCAAAGAATTAATTTGGTTTTATTTTCAGTCACTTGAATTCAAACTGTTAATTGTGTTGACACTATTTGAGATATCTTTCTGAGAAAATGCCATAGCCTTAAAATTCCAATCAGTGCTAAATTTCAAAATATGACCAATATTATCTAAGACTCTAATTTGCATTAGATTAGGCAACTATCAATTCTAGAACACAAACTTTTCCTTTCAGTGAGTGTGGTGACTTTTCACGTGAGTCGTCTCCAGACCATCAGCTTCTAATCAGTAGGTTCATTGGGACTACTATGACAGGGGGAAGATTCAAAGGAAGAAGACAAATGTCTTATTGTCTAGTCTTGCTAACTCAAAAAAATGTTGATTTGAATATAAACAATTTATAGAATATATAAGCTATTCTTCCCTTGACTAAATTAAGGTAAGTTCAAGGGACAAATCAGAAAAACAGTCTAAGGACAAGTTATTTTTAGATTTTAAAGGTGACATAAATATGCCCTGGGTACTTTGTAAGAAACAAATTTTCCTGCAAATTAAATTTTCTAATTAAAACCAAAATACTCTTATTTAGGAGTAAATGGGAGCCAAAGATTACTCTTTATATTACATAACAATTTGAGCACAGAATTTCATAAAATAAGGCTAAAATTATAAACAATTTGGCTTTCCAAAGCTTTTGCTACTCATTTTTGCTAGCCTCATGTTACGGAAAATTGGCAGAGAAGCCTCCTGTTCTTTAATATATGACATTACGGACTTCTTGGAAACAAGACACGACAGAAAGGAGGGCTGTTTATGAGTAAGAGGACGTGTCCCACCAGCACCTCGAGTAAGAAGCATCAGACATTTCTGGTGCTGAAAACCTTTCAGTGAGGTGAAGCAGGCCACGTTCCGTTCCTTTCATTTGCAGAGATGAGATGGATTTGAAAACCATCACCTGGTTTCCTGATGCAAGGACTCGCCATGGGAGCTAATCTCCAGCACATTACTTTGGCAAGCAGATCTTTCACCCCTTTGTCTCCATGCATTACAGAAAACGTTAAATCAGGTTGGTGTCCACACAAACTTTTGATCCTAGGAATAGCCTAGGATCCCACCATTATCTTCCCGCCCATGTGTAGGCCTGCAGTAGGCACTACTAATTTAATCTCTTTGCTAGACGAAAAAGTAGCTGATTTTCTAGATCAATATTTGATTGAATATGTTTGAAATGTTGGCAGATAAAGGCCCCTTTTCTGGTCCAAAGACTTTTTGAAGCACAGAGGTATAGCGTTCTAGCTCCCCTGGGACTTGAGTGGAAGGAGGTCTCACAGATCTGTAAGAAGCCTTCCTGCCTTCCCTTGTGTTCTTCCAGCAAGACTCTCCAAAGGTTGAGATGAGAAAGAGGTAAGATCAAGAACGGGAATGTCTTTACATCCATTTTTTTAATCTTTCCCGGGGCTTCTCTTAACTAAAAATAATCGTTTATATCACTAGTTTACAAAAACCTCCTATGATAGGAAGGTAGAAAGAGAGCCTATCTGATCGGCTGCAAGGACATAACCTAGTGACTGTGGCAAATAATCTGAGACTGCAGACTCTATCATTTATACCACCAATTAAAAAAATGTCAAAGTATCACAAAAAAGAAAAAAATAGAAATGAAAAGACCAAAGTGCTAGAGAGATTTAGAACTTCAGTTTTCTAGTTAGGTTGATAAGTAAAATATTTTTTAAAAATTATAAATTGCATTAATTTTGTAAAAACATTTACAAAGAAAGCATGGAGGTTGTGGAAACTTTCATCTAAATAATAAAAATAATATTTGACCATACAAAGAAAGAAAACCTAGGTCAGTATCATCAGAATATATCATTATAATCAGTAATTTCATTCATTTTAAAATGAAATTAGATTAACAGCCCTTGCTCAAAACAAAACATAAAAGTCAAAGTCAGCCTACCCCTGAGCATTCTTCAGAATAAACAATTCTAGCAATAGTGCCTTTCTACAGATGGTATTCAAAGAGAGATTACCGAAGAGAGTACTTCTGTCTAAGTCTCTCCTCTGCTGCAGAAATGGACATGCAGCCCTGCAACAAAGAGGGAAGGATGCTGCAGCCCTGCAACAAAGAGGGAGGATGCTGCAGCCCTGCAACAAAGAGGGAGGATGCTGCACCCCTACAACACAGAGGGAGGATGCTGCACCCCTACAACACAGAGGGAGATGCTGCACCCCTACAACACAGAGGGAGATGCTGCACCCCTGTGACACATACAGAAGGGTGCTCAGAATCCCCGGTGCTGCCATCCCTATCACCCTCTCTGGTTTGCTGTGGGTGGAGTCTGTACCCTCAGCCCCAGCTACTGGTTTGAATGTAGAGGCCCACAGTAGGGAAAGTAACCTTCACACGCAAAGCCAATTGCAACCCCTAGGAAATTCAGATGCCATGGGATTCATTTTCCACAGGCTAAGCCAAATCAGTTCTCTTATTCTGAGATGGGAAGACCACAGTAATCTAATTTTTTAATGACAATTTCTAACCACTTTGATCTATTTTGGTAAAAATCATCTAGTCAAAGTAATGATATCACCAGCACAAATTCAACAGCCATTCAGGTTATCATATCATATTTCTTACCCAAAATGGTAAACAAGTAGTCTGTGAAAAAGGATGTAGTTTTCTGTGTGTTTATTTTGTAACATGCTGCTCACTGCTAGGTGGGAAATAGAAATGCCATAAACACTTAAGTCAATTACGTGGATAAATTAAATTTTCGAAAACTGCTTTTAAAGAAAAACCAGAATTTGAATTAAATAGACCAACTTTCTGTCTACAAGTATATTATGAAATGCAAGGTATTGGAGTCACTGGAACATTACTTCGTGGTCCTTATACACCAACTGAGCGGAACATGGAAGTACTGCCATGGCAGAAGAATGCTGAATACAAACTCAGATTGCTCCATGTCTTTGATTTAGAATCCTTGCTTCAGGGTCTCTTACAACCAAAATGTCCCTCACTGGTGGGGCGGCTCTGATTGTTAATCCTTGAGAGAGTTCCATCTTCTTCCCCAAGATGTAAGAAGAAAAGAAAAACAGTGAGACAAGCTATTAGATATGAAAACGTAAAGTGTTACCTATATAAAGTATTCCATATATCTTTTCTTAGTATTGCTTAAATAAAAGTGTAACTCCTTATTTCCCTAAAATGTCAAGTTTTGTAAGACTTGATTTATATATATCTTATTATTACTGTAACAGAACTCCTTTGTTGTGCAAAGATTTAAGGTTTTAATTTTCCTGATAATTTATGTGAATGAAATAGTAGGCATTAAACCAACATACGCCCCTGGCACTTGTGAGATCTAATCTGAAAATTCTGTTTCTCTAATATACAAATACTGAGTAACTACCCAGATTCTCCAGCCTGTCAGAAACCAGAAGCTGTGAGTTTAAATCGGGAAAAGATGTATCTTCTTGACATGACCCATGGTTTCAGGAGGGACATTAGGAAAGGAATTCTTTTTAAATTAGAGAGTAAGCAAGGAGACCACTGGAGGGGAAGAGCCTTGTGCAGCATGGGCTGGAAGCAGGATTGGGGTAAGACCCTCCCTGGAACCCACAGGGAGCTTCCCAGGGGCAGAAACGGGAAGTTCCCGAGGTGTGTGGCTGGGTAACAGCTCAGGTTTTCTCAACCCCGTGATGTTTCCTTTACTTAAGTATGACTGAGTTGAGTCTTTTGGTTTGCTGTGGTCCTTGTTTTCAGTGTCACAGATGTCATGTGGTATGCTGAGTGGTGTGGTAACTTCCCCTTTTCAGTTTGAACCTCTCCCCCTTTGTTAGGGCTGCAAGAGGCATAGATTACTTGTGGGAAACCCTGTCTTTTCATCAAGACATCATAGCCATGCCCGACCCTTTGCTATTTGAATAATACATTCATTTTTTTCAAAGGATGGTCCATGATTTCTGAGGTTCTAGTCAACACAGAAGTCAAAATTTAAAAGGACTTGATTTAGGCCTGACTGTTTTCTAAGTGACTGAGGCAGGTGGGTGAGGAGGGTGTGTCCTGCTGGAGAGACCCACTAATGAGAACAGGGTTTAGTAGACAAGGCTCACTGTGGTGACAACCAACAGATTCTTCATTTGAACAGAAGAAATATGATTTGAACATTATCCCACCACAGTTCTGCTAGCATGCATAACTAGCTAGCCTGACTGCTGGCATGACTTCAGGAAGGTAAACTAAAAACACTTATATGGCATCAAACACAATGATATCATCAATCTTATCAGAAACAATATTTGTATTATAGGAATTAAGAAGATGTTTTTCCAAGGAAACTGAGTAGTTATAACACACTAAATATTAAACTTAATATTTAATTAATAGAAACTTAGAGTCTATGTATTATAGCTGACAACTTGATAAGAGACTTTAGGAAGACACGAAGCTTACAAAAGTGACTGAGCTATGTCTAGCGGTATGTGATACACTAACACATTCAGCATCTGCTTTGATTGTTTAATTACCTTTTTTCTCCTTTATCCTTACTATAAGAAATATGCTATTGTCTTTTGATGAGGACGACTTAATGCTGTTAAAGTAAAATGAAGATGACTCACCATAGATAGTATAACGTTCCTCCTTAAATTTGTGGTAAAGGAAGAAGTATAACACTCATTGGCAAGTTAATTAGATAAACATAGATATGTATACATACATACACACATATATTTTATTGAATATACAAGTTGTGAATATATAATCTATATTTGTATACATATATTTTTATATAAATAAAGTATAAAATAAAGTGTTCTTTTTAGAATTGTTTATTTTCCTTGAGATTCATAGCTAGGTAAGTGATAATAATAATAATAAAAGAAAAAAGACGAGATTCAACATTCTATGTACATGTGAAAGCTGATGATGGAGACACCGTGTTTCCCTACTTACTAGCCAAAGGAATTTCTAGAAACACAGGAAGAAAGCTGTGTCTCAGCAAGAGCAGAGGGAAGAGCTTGGGTCCTATACAGCCAGGATTGCTCCAGGGGTTCTGCATAGACCGGCTTCTGTCTTAGGTTTTCTACTGTTGTGATGACAGACCGTGATGAAAAGCAACTTATGAAAGAAAAAGTTCTTTTCGGTTTACATGTCCCAGTCACCGACCATCACGAAGGGAAGCCAGGGCAGGAATTGAAGGCAGGAATCTGGAGGTAGGAACCGAGCAGAAGTCGTGGAGGAATGATGCTGACTGGTCCACTCCTCATGGCTTGCTCAGCCTGATTTCTTACAGCATGCAAGACTACTAGCTAAGTAAGCTGATCCTGCCACATCCATCACTAACTCAGAAAACACACCACAGGGTTGTTCACACATCAATTTAGTGGGAGCATTTTCCCAACTGAGGTTCCCTTTTCCTAATGACTCCAGTTTGTGTTAAGTTGACACAAAACTAGCTGGCACAGTTTCTTTCTTTATGCTGGAAAGCACTGTGTGGTGGTTAGCGCTGGCATCTGAACACTTGGTTGTAGCTAGAGTTTTCCTGCCGGGCCCACAGTCAGGACAAATCTCTCTCACCTGCCAGTCCCACAGCCGCTCAGACCCAACCAAGTAAACACAGAGACTTATATTGCTTACAAACTGTATGGCCGTGGCAGGCTTCTTGCTAACTGTCCTTATATCTTAAATTAATCCATTTCTATAAATTTATACCTTGCCACATGGCTTGTGGCTTACCGGCATCTTCACATGCTGTTTGTCATGGTGGCGGCTGGCAGTGTCTCCTCAGCCTTCCACTTCCCACCATTCTCTCCTCCTTGTCCCGCCTATACTTCTTCCTGCCTGACCACTGGCCAATCAGTGTTTTATTTATTGACCAATAAGCAACATGTTTGACATACAGACCATCCCACAGCACTTGGTCCTCCAGTGGGGCTGTTTGGAGAGGTTTAGGAGGTGTGACCCAATTGAAGGAGGTAGATAACAAGCCTGGTTTTGAGAATGTAAAGCCTCCCATGACTTCCATTTTGCTCGCTCTCTCTGCTTCCCCTATGCTCAAGGATATGAGCACTCAGCTTCCTGCTCTGGGTACCATGTCTTCCTCTTGCTGCCATGCTCCTCAGCCATAATGGACTCTTATCTTCTAAAACTTTAAGTCAGAATCAACTTCTTATTCTGTAAGTTGCTTTGGGTTGTGGTGTTTCATCATAGCAACAGAAAAGTAACTAATACACACTACAACTGAAGAATTCATTGTTACAGACAGAGTTCATTGTTAGGCATGAAGATAGCAGCCATTGTCTGGAGTCACACAAAAGCACTGAGTGACTACGAAGCTGTTGTCCTCTTTTTTGTTGCTGTTTCCTTCTATGAGAGGTGAGGTTTCATGATCAAACATGGTGGGGTATTGCTGGCTCTTTCACTAGATGGGAATTAGAAAGGCTCTCAAGCCAATATGAACGTAAATACTACCATTAGGTAATAGAAAGAAAAGTAGAGATGATGCTTCTTGTCTCTGAAAATCCAACAGAAACGGACAATGCTTTCCATGACGAAATGAACCACTGCTACGCATGGAACAAGGCTGAGTAAGTTCTCCAAAGGCCACACATTGCAGGGTACACTAGGTAGAATCATTATACAACTTTTTACAGAGAATCTTAAGGATGCAAAGGATATGAATTTTGCAGCTCTTGATATTTAGCAGCACCCATATGTGCACCATGTCTGAGCACGGTCTGTAAAGAAGACAGCATAAGCCACGGGTCGTGCTTTCCAGAGGTGCGATCATTTATGAAATGAAAATGAGGAATTCAGTTAGGATCATCTCCAGGATGTCTCAAAAAAAACCTCAAGCTTGGTACATCTCTGATAAAACAATGGGCTTCATCTCTGTTTTTCTTTTCCCACATAACTTGTGTGGTCATGTTACTGTTCAGTATAAAATATAAGCTGATTTTTTTTTCTAAATCACTTTCTTTTGAAGATTAGCTGCTCTCCCTCTATTTCCTCAGCATCCTTAAGGAAGTTGATCATATCAAACTGTGATGAGTCACCACAGTGACTCTAAATGAGGAGAAACTAAGTTCCCAGCAGTGATGTTGGATACTCAATAGTCTCCAAAAGGATAAAAGTAAGCCTGGCAAAATCTTTGTTTTGTACCTGCCTCCAGTCCATTTGTGAAGGAGTGCTAATGAAAAATGAGAGTGATGTTCCCATCACACATTTTTGGATTACTGTGCAGCAACATCAATTGGAAACCTAATGAAACAGAGACCACCTACAGAGGAGAGAGATTGTACTCCTCTGTCTGCCTGCATCCAATTTACCAAGCAACTGTGTGGAACAAGCTGCCTGTTTGTTGAGCCCCTGCTCAATTGATCATGCATTTAACATTGATAATTGGCAATGCCAATTGCCACTATCTTTCTCCAGTGGAAGAACGCTGCAGTACTTCACCATTGTGTAATAATACAGGGAACAATCTGTTTCTTCCAAGGCGATCTCAGCCCTCTAGCAGTTGCATCATTTCATAATGGTAGGCTGTGGAAATTATAATAGGTCCCAGAAAAACTACCTGGTCATTTCACTTTTTCCAGTCTACGAAGGGACAATGCTATGTGTTGTCAAGTAGAACTTCTCCTAGTCAAGGAAATAACAATAAGAAACGTAGTAGGTGAGCTCCCACCAAGCATATGGAGCATATATAAAGAGAAAAGCTGATGTTCCAAATGGTAGCATCCTGTTCTTTGTTTTCGCACCTGTTCAAACTGGCATCTGGATTAGGCTGTGACTAGTCAAACATTACTACTTTCTGTCAAGCTTGCTGGGAGAAACAAAAGAAAGGGAATATGGTATAAAATATTAGTTAGTCCTGTGTGTTATTTTGTTACTACATTTTCCTTGTCAGGCTCCCTACCTGTGTTTATCATCAGCATCAGTTTTGTTTCCATTTGCCTTTCTCTTAATTTGAGTCCTAGAAGCCATCTGGCGTTCAGTCTAATTCCCATGCTACAGTTCTCCATAAGTCAGTCGGCTGACTGCTTGTCAGGTTACAGGATTAAGTTTAAGGTTTTCTTAATTCACTGTGAGGTTCTTCATGGAGTTGATCTATTATTTCTTTCCGAGCTTGTCCAGTTGTAGATTTCTGCACGTGATTTATGATTAGCAGGTGTTAGTTTGCTAGAGTTTTCTAAATATTGGCTTCACAAAGCAAGGGAGGCTTAGGAAGACACTGGGACTCACACAAGTGGGGAATGGCTTCCCTGCTGAAACTCAATGCTGCAGAACTATTAAGCCATAAAGATGGATGCTGCAATACAGAGAAAAGCAGAGAGGCTCAGATTCCATCACTGACTCACCAGTGGCACCGCTGTACTTTGTGGCACTCAGGGTACTCAGAGAGGAGAATAGGTGAGCTTCAAACACAGATTCTTTCCCTACAGATTACTGAAAAAATGAGCGTGTGTGTTTTTTTTTTTTAATGTCCTACTTTTAAGTTGAACGCATTCCTTTGTACTTTTGTTGTCCTGGTGTGAACTTTAAATGTATGATCCAACTGTAGGCCTTATTAGGAAGAGCAGGAGGAAAGGCCTGCCCTTAAGATGTGTTACAAATGCATTGCAATTTACACACAGCATTGGACAAACATAGGCAAAAGGCAAAGTTCATTTAATGATGAATTCTGATAGAAGTTTTCAAAACTGTTACAAACATCCCATTTCTTAAGTTATATGTACTTTAATAAACTTTCCAGGTTTGGACATGGTGGCTTCCATATACTCGTCTCAGTGGGTCATTAATCTTATCATTATGTCTATAAAGTGTGACAATGTCTAAAATGTCTATAAAGTTTTTGGACTCTTACTGGTCTCCCAATGGTGTATGTGTGTGTATGTTGATTTTAGCCACTCTCTGTTATTCATGAACTCATTTCCAACTATTCAAGAAAGTTGCTGTCCTCACATTAGAAAGGGATAATGGAAAATAAAAGGAGAGTAGGCTGCTATACATGTGGTCATACTGACAATCAAAATTAACATACAGAACTCTGTGCTCCTAGGTCACTGCTCGGCCCCTTGAGCAATATCCCTTTTTAGTATAAATTGTTCATACAATTTAAAAAATGTATAATATGCTCACAATTTGCATATCTTAATATGAATTACAAAACATTAAATTTGACTACAAGTCCTCATCAACCAGTTACAAGCACCTAAAGGGCCCAAGCTGTGAAATACCGAAGTGCACAAAAGTATGTGCACCTTTTCATGAGCACCAGGCACACAGTTTGATATGTGTTCTTTCATTTTTGGCACAAGATGACAGTTCAAACCTTTGCTTATTCATTGTATTTGATCTTGAATTATTGGGATACTTTTTAATATTTCAGGTGAAAATTATCATTATAGGATTCAGATGTGATAATGTTATCTTCAGATACCACATGTCAGGAGAAAGTACTTAGGTACATACTAATCAGTAAAATAACAAAATTTATTTGTCATTTGGAGATTGCTACTATTAGAAAGGTAAAATAGCTGGGTGTGATAGCACATGCCTTTAATCATAGCATGTGGGAGGCAGAGGCAGGCAGATAAATCTCTATGAGTTCAAGGGTAGCCTGGTCTACATTAGAAAAACCATGTAGCATTATTATATGTTTGCATCAGATATGGACTAAATGTATTAGCTCACTCCTTGTGGGGAAGATGGATGATGAACCTGTTGTTTGAATCTTAGATGGTTTTTTAACAAAAAAAAACCACAGCCAGATATAGGGGTGAAAGCTGAAAGATCAGAGAAACAGAGCAAGCCACAGCCTACCTCACCTCACCAACTCCTCAGCTGATCCTGTTTCCTCAGACTCAAAGCCTCTCAGCTGAACTGCTTTATTTCCTGTTTCCTCACGCCTTATATATCTTTCTCTGCCCTGCCGTCACTTCCTGGGATTAAAGGCATGTGTGCTTTCCCAGTACTGGGATTAAAGGGGTGTGCCACCACTGCCTGGCTCTGTTTCCAGTGTGGCCTTGAACTCACAGAGATCCAGATAGGTCTCTGACTCAAGTGATAGGGTTACGGGTGTGTGCCACTACTGTCTTGCCTCTATGTCTAATCTTGTGGCTTGCTCTGTCCTCTGATCCTCAGGCAAGTTTATTAGGGTACACAATATATTGAGGTACACAATATATTGAGGTACATAATATATCAATTTCCCCTTTTCTGTCTAAAATAATAAAAGAATGTTATAACTAATATAAGAAAAACTACATACAATAAGTACAAGTATATACAATATATACAGTCAAGAATTATATTAACATTGTCCAATCCAATAACATTTGACAAATTCAAACAAAAAACTCCATTATTTATTCTATTTTGGTGAGTCCAAAATGTTGTACCTAATTCACTTTCTGTCCTAACTTGTATTACCAACCAAAAACTATCTTTTGATGTCTTTCAAATTTATACACTTTACACTTCTTTAGTGAGTTTCTTTTCTGAATTTGTTAACAAGGAAAACTATAACTATCTAATCTTCAACTCCCTCAAAAACCCAAGAAAGAAATAATATTAACTGAGTAAGCAGGAAATACAAACAAGCGACTTCCAAAAAATGTGAGAAATGACAGAAACAGCTGGCTGCCTGGACAGTCACCCAAGATTTCTCTGTAACATTGGGGCATCCATCTTTGGCCTACAAGCCTATCATATCTGACAGACTCATCTGTGAAGCAGGATTTTCTGAAGGGCTGTCCTATCTTGTCTTGGCAAGGTTCAGCAGTCCTTTCTTTTGAGTCCTACAGTTGAGGCAAGGGCACTTTCTTGCCCAGTGGCTAGCTTTTGCCACAATGAAAGTAAACTCCATATGGAGTTTCTTCAATGCCCATCAGCTTCTCTGAAGTAGATTGATGCTGCCAGGAGCAGACATGTCTCATAGTCATAAAAAAAAAAAAAGAAAATATCTATGTTATTAAAACATCTTAAATGTCATATTCTGTAGATCTCTGAAGTGTTTGAAGATGTCCTGTTTATCTAAAATATATTTGTTTGACCTTGAAAACATACCTAATATGACTACAAGTTCGATTGTAATAGGTGACTAAATACTAACTTGTATTTCTTTATATCCTAATTAGTTGGTAATAATAACTTTCAAGGACTAGCAATTTGCATTAGATTGCTAAGTGAGCTATATAGGTACAATACCTTGAACAAGATTAGAAATATATGTACACTATTTTCTAACAAAAGCCATTTCAAATTTGTATCAATATACATAATTTATATACAATATACAAAAATCCAATGTAAAATATTTAAAACTAGTAGTTGCATTTTAAAAGTAGATTTAATAATCTACATTTTTATCTTATCATGGCTGTATTCTCTTTTTTTTCAGAGTAGATTCAATAATCTACCTTTTATCTTATATCTATATCCTCTTTTTTCTTTTCAGAGTAGATTCAATAATCTACCCTTTATTCATCATTTCTATATCTTTATTTTTTCAGAGTATATTCAATAATCTATATCTTATCTATAGCCTCTTTTTTCTTTCTTTCTTTCTTTCTTTCTTTCTTTCTTTCTTTCTTTCTTTCTTTCTTTCTTTTTTCTTTCTTTCTCTCTCTCTCTCCCTTCCTTCCTTCCTTCCTTCCTTCCTTCCTTCCTTCCTTCCTTCCTTTCTTCCTTTCTTTTTTCAAACAAGAACCCTTAATCTAATTTCCTTTGTAATCAAACACCCTAAAGAATGATAATTATCCATAACCCATTGAATGACCAAAAACCACCCACCCCACCTCCTGGGAATGTGGGCTTCGTGTTCTTAAATTTACTTCCTGCTGTCTGAGGGCAAAGGCATCTTTAGGGAATCCTGAAAAGAAAATTTTTGGGTTAACTGTCAAGTCCTGGGAGAGTTGCTGTATCATTTGTACAGTCTCTGCTTAATGAGAAAGTGCAGGGCTTGTGTCAAGTCCTTGCTTGAATAGTCTGTGAAGCTGAATCTTGAAACTGTGCTGAGCAGTTGTAGTCCAAAGCCGATCTTAGAGTGGTATTTGTCAGCTTGGTGGTATTATCCTGATGGAATCATTGTTATGGGGTCCCATCATCTTTTGGGAGACTTCAAAGTCACTGTTAGGCGTCGTCATGTTCACTGCAGAAAATCTTTTTTGGGGGACATTTTTTTCTGGATGATTCATCCTTTTTCTTCAGATGTCTCATTTGTGCAGTGTTTTTCAGATTCCTTAGCTGGATGTCTTCATTTCCCTGAAAGACAAAAACAAAACCCTTCCCCAACCATAACTTTGGGGGGAGTTCCAAATCTTATCTTTATCAATTTTGATTTATGGTTTCTCCTGAATTTTTTGTTTTCTCTTCTCTTAGGTGTTCTCTTATCCAGAGCAGTATAGTTTTTGACAATATGCATTAGGTTCTTTAATTGCTCTGGGAAGGATTTTCTTCCATGGTGACAGGAAAGGACTAAATAGAATTTGTAATGGGGACCTGTGAGAGGTCCCTCAGGGAGTTACCTGATGGCAAAGGAAAATGATTACCTTGTCTGTTCCTTGTTGATCTACATGCATTAGTCCAGTGTTTGCCTTTGCCATACCTTCTGCATAATCCAGAAGGGAGGGGCATTCTGTTGCCATTGTTCCTTGAATAAACATTGTTTCTAGGAATGCCCTGTTTACAGTCCTGTTGTTGGAGAGCTTCTCTCCAGGTCCCACCAAGCCCCGCAGTTCCACAACCCATGTATAAAATAATCACTTAGACGCTTATATTACTTATAAACTGTATGGCCGTGGCAGGCTTCTTGCTAACTGTTCTTATATCTTAAACTAACCCATTTCTATAAATCTATACCTTGCCACGTGGCTCGTGGCTTACCGGCATCTTTACACACTGCTTGTCCTGGCGGTGGCTGGAGGTGTTTCCTGCTCCACCTTCCTGTCCCTCAATTCTCCTCTCTGTTAGTCCTGCCTATACTTCCTGTCTGGCTACCAGCCAATCAGTGTTTTATTTATTAACATATTTGTCATACAGAACATCCCACAGCACAGTACCTTTTTAGGTGACCTTGTTTACCACATTTGAAACATCTGATATTACTATTTTTCTTCAAACTTCTAGATATCACCTCTACTATCCAAGTATCATCATGGTCATGAGATTCAATATTCAATGTATCTCGGATCCATTCCTCCAAGGGTGTTGATCTTGCTTTTAATGGCCTAATTATACTTTTGCATTGTGCATTAGCATTTTCAAAAGCCAGGGATTCAATTATTATCTGTTTAGCTTCTGAATTTGGTATCATTCTATTTACTGCTGAAAACAGCCTTTGTAAGAAATCAGTGAAGGTTTCTTTTGGGCCATGTATAACTTTTGTAAATGACTCAATTTTCTTTCCTACTTCTTTAATTCCTTCCCAAGCATTCAAGGCTGCCATCCAGCATAAAGCTAAGGTGTGGTCATCATATGGAGATTGCCTTTCTACATTAGCATGATCTTACTCTCCAAGAAGTTGATCTTGGGGGATTTCCATACCTTTAGCCCTACTCCGTTGTTTAATGGTCTTAGCTTCATCCTTCCACCAGGTCCTCCACTGTAATTGAGGACCAGCCTCTAAAACAGCTGTAGCCAAATCTCTCCAGTCTTGAGGGATAATTCTATTTCAAATTGACCATGAGTTTAACATCTGCTTCACAAATGGGGAATGCATACCATATGACACTATAGCTTCTTTAAATCTCCTCAAATCTAACATTTGCACAGGAGTCCAGTCAGCTTGTACATAGCCTTGAGCATTTGGCAGTTCTTGTAAGGTTACTGGATAGATTAAAGTTGGCTGTTTGAAAGCATTAGGCTGTTTCTCTGTAACCAATGCTGAAATTGGTTCACCTTTAAATTCCTCTGTCTGGGTCTAAATGTCTCTACGATCTGTTTTAACAAGTTTTTCTAAAATTTTTATCTTGGCACTCATATTAACTAACTTTTTTCATTATAAAACAAAGATGATCAAACAGATAATATTTATAATTGACATTACATAAATCCCATCTACATTAATTATTCTCTCATTTAACTGTTCCATTTTTAGACTATCAATTGTATTATCAAACAGAGACCAATTCACTCGATTGTAAAAATGTTTACCATTTTTTAATGTGGGAAAAAGCTTTCTTTTAACTAATTCCTCCCTTTAAGAAATCTTAATTGACTCACCAAATCTGCTGATGATGACTATTCAGATGATGGTGTGGCAGCAGCCTGAGGAAGGAGCCCAAGGAAATCCAGAACCCACCAGGAGAGGAAAGAAGCCAAAAAGTCAGCTTTCTGCACTGGGGAATGTATGAAAGCAGCTAATTCTGGGGTGTTTGGAGCTTGAGCCTGGGGAGTTTTCTGCCAGCGTATTAGGGACTCCCAGCCCAGGTAGGGTAGAGATTCTGGCCATATGTAGCTCTGGCCTGAACCCCAGGTGAGTGGCTTTTTCATGAATTTGTGCCCCACAAGTTGGATGCCAGATGTTGTTTGAATCCTAGATGGTCTTTTAATAAAAACCCCAGGAGTGGGGTGAAAGCTGAAAGATCAGAGAAACAGAGCAAACCACAGCCAACCTCACCTCGCCAACTCCTCAGCTGATTCC
>CABHPR010138760.1:2491-36828 GCA_902168415.1 Peromyscus melanophrys
AAGGAAAGGAAAGGAA
Organism: Peromyscus melanophrys; assembly: GCA_902168415.1. Taxonomy (NCBI): domain Eukaryota; kingdom Metazoa; phylum Chordata; class Mammalia; order Rodentia; family Cricetidae; genus Peromyscus; species Peromyscus melanophrys. The sequence continues at coordinate 2,508 of CABHPR010138760.1, forward strand.
AGGAAAGGAAAGGAAAGGAAAGGAAAGGAAAGGAAAGGAAAGAAGAATGGTAAGAAAGAAAGAAAGAAAGAAAGAAAGAAAGAAAGAAAGAGAGAGAGAGAGAGAGAGAGAGAGAAAGAAAGAAAGAAAGAAAGAAAGAAAGAAAGAAAGAAAGAAAGAAAGAAAGAAAGAAAGAAAAAGAAAGAAAGAAAAAGAAAAGGAGAAAGAAAACTACAATGGAGAATAAGTTGATGAACCTGATAATCTGACCCGTCCAGCAGGTCCAGTTATTCGTGGGTCTCAAGCCGTGAAAACACCTGAAGGAATCATGGGGAGAGAAAAGAAGGAAGCCTTGCATATAATGAATGACAAGAGTCAGTCTGAGTCGTGTCAAGGCTTCATTTATTGATTGGGGTTTGAGGTTTATATACAGTGTTTTAGGCTGGGAGGGGCAGAGAAAGGAGAGTGGAAAATTTTCAGGAGAAGTTAGTCAGAGTGGTCGGGGGGAGGTGAAGTCTCTTTGGTTCCCAGGCTCTGCAGCTGGCTGATTACTGTTCAAGGCTATATCTAAAAAGTATACTTTCTAGTTAGGCCAAGGTCGTCCTGTTTCTGCAGGACGTGCAGTTTGGCCAAGGGTGTCTGGTTTTGCCAGACTCCAAACTCCAAACAACAATCTTGAGTCAGGCCGTCCTAGGTCAGTCTCTAACAATAATCATATCTGGATTAGATACACCCACACCCTGATAATGTAGCCTTATTTTATGCCTACCGCTCTTCAGAAATTAAAACTTGGATTAAAAATACAATTTCCCTTCGAAGATCTATCAACCCAATTGTGATTATTAATTTTGATTGTCAACTTTATTGGGTTATATTGTTTCCGTTGAGTATTTCATTACAATGACAATACAACTGACTAATAAATCAAAGTATTGCCTGTTTAGTTTACTCTGTGACAGTCTGCTTAACTTCTCACTCCTCCATCACAATGCATATTCTTTGCAGGAAAACAATACTCTCATCTTTCATTCAGCATAGTGTAGGCACTCAGTGCTCTGTGTATCTTCCCTTAATGTATATTGGGTGGAATGGAAATCACATTTCTTGGTAATTGACTCAACATCAGCACATACAATATGGTATATTCAGTAAGGTTTTCTATGATGAATGTCAGAAAGTAAGAGTAAAATTGATGGAGGTGCTGTGGGATGGTCTGTATGTCAAATTGCTCTGATTGGTCAATAAATAAAATACTGAATGGCCAGTGGCCAGGCAGGAAGTATAGGCAGGACTAACAGAGAGGAGAATTAAGAGAACAGGAAGCTGAGTGAGAGAGACACTGCCAGCTGCTGCCATGACAAGCCGCATGTGAAGATGCTGGTAAGCCACGAGCCATGTGGCAACGTATAGATTTATAGAAATGGATTAATTTAAGATATAAGGACAGTTAGCAAGAAGCCTGCCACAGCCATACAGTTTGTAAGCAATATAAGTCTCTGTGTGTTTACTTGGTTGGGTCTGAGCAGCTGTGGGACTGGCGAGTGAGAGATATTTGTCCTGACCATGGGCCAGGCAGGAAAACTCTATCTACGTGGAGGCTCTTAAGTCTCTGGAAGATATCTATAGGCCACAATCTCTACTTGGAGGCCTGTGGATCAAGTATCTTGTGTTGGGCATATGCACAGTGTCTTTCTGTGTGCACAAGATTTCTAGGACTCACTAGCCCTGTTGGAGATCTCTTCTTTAGCTCATAGAGCAACACCCTAAGGTAAAGCATCTCCAGATATATAGATACTTTCTTTCTATCCTTCAGGTCTGTGTAGATGTAACTGTCTTATTAAAATAGAAACACAGAGCCAAATGCAGAGTTAAAAGCCCAAGAGGTCAGAGCAGTAGTTAAGAGCTGATACTAAAAACCCCTTCTTACCCTTCACTGCCACTGCTGTCCTTCCCCTCAGAAATAGACCTACTTCCTGGGTATCTGTCTTTTTATTGACTTTCTGTTCTGCCTTCTCATTGGTTGTAAACCCAACCACGTGACCTCCTCGTCACTGCCTGTCTATACAGACCTCCAGGTCTTTTATGGTTAGTATTGAGATTAAAGGCGTGTGTCTCCATGCTGGCTGTGTCCTTGAACACACAGAGATCTGTCTGTCATGTGATCAGGATTAAAGGTGTGGGAAACCACGGCCCAGCACTTGCTATGGCTTGCTATTAGCTCTGACCCCCAGGCAACTTTATTTATTAACATACAAATAAAATCACATTTCAGAACAAGTAAAATATCACCATAGTGACTGGGATATATCATCTGGACTTGGGATTGTGTAACACAGTTTAAATACACACTCACATTGTTAACCATGGAAGTCTAAGGATAAAGGATTTATCTATAGGGTCTACAAATTGAATCCAGCTGTAAATGGCATTGAAATCTGGAGTTCTTTCTGTTTTGCATATAGCATAGGGAGAGATATCCAAGGACTTTGGATCAGAATCTGAGAGTTTAAAATGGCTTCTTTCATGTCCATGTTTTTTCTGATTCTAAATACTGAAATGCAGATAATCACAACCATTCTCTGACCTGCTCTATTGCAGTTCTTGATTAAACTATACAGTATCTCGGTAAGAATAACATTATAAATTGTTAAACACCTAAATTATTTATCAGATTAGACCTGGTAAAAAGCACATGAACCATCTTAGTCATTTCCTGTCTGAAGAGAAAGAACTGGTTTTTGTTTGTTTGTTTGTTTTAATGCAATAGCTTGTTATAGAGTTATAGAGGAAGGAACACAGCTGCAGAGACATTACAGACCTAGATCTGGCTTTGCTCACTTCTTGTGAGTTGTGGCAGGCAGAATATGCTAATCAGGTCAAATTAGAAACATAGCCTGTATTCTCCTAGTAAAAAAATAATGTAATCATATGCTCATAGAGGGAGGTAGAAGAGTAAGAGGAGCTTATAAGACTGTGAATGCAGTAGTTGCTTGCTAGTTTGGAAAACTGAGGACAGTAGTCCTGAGCTATGATACACAGATAGACTCTAGAACAAAGGTTTGTTAACCTTTGGACCAGGATTCTTTGGGTGGTCAAACAACCCTTTCATGGGGTTCATCTAAAATGTTGAGGACACAGATATTTGCATTACAGTTCATAACAGTAGCAAAATTACAGTTTCAAAGTAGCAATGAAAATAATTTCATGGCTGAGGGTCACCACAGCATGAGAAACTGTATTAAAGGGTCAAAGCATTAGGAAGGTTGAGAGCTTCTTCTCTAGAAGGAGGAAAAAGTAAAGAAATGGATTCTCTTTCTGGAGCTCCAAGAAGTAGAACTCTGCTAACTTCTTGAGTTTTGGTCCTAGGAGATTCATTTTGGACTTCTGATCTCCAGAATTAGGAGAAAACTAATGTTTTAAGCTATTAAACTTATAACAATTTATTATAGCAGCCACAGAAAAATCATTCATTGACTATGTGACCTTGGACAAATTGGCAAAAGCCTCAGAGCCTTATCCACAGACTTTGTTTTAAATTATTTCTTTTATTTTTTGAGATTATATTTTTTTTTCGGTTTTTCGAGACAGGGTTTCTCTGTGTAGCTTTGTGCCTTTCCTGGAGCTCACTTGGTAGCCCAGGCTGGCCTCGAACTCACAGTGATCCGCCTGCCTCTGCCTCCCGAGTGCTGGGATTAAAGGCATGCGCAACCAACGCCCGGCCGAGATTACAATTTAATTGCATCATTTTTTCTTTGCTTGTCCTTCCCTCAAAACCTCCTATATACTCCTTTATTTTTTCAAATTCATTACCTCTTTTTTCATTAATTGGTGTCATATGCATTTATATCCCTAAATATATAAGTACAACTTACTTAGTCTATGTAATGTTATCTGTATGTATGTTTGTATGACTACTCATTTTGTAATGGATAATCAATTATTAAGCTCTTCCCTGGGGAAAGATTATTTCTCTCCCTTTACCTTCCTTGATTTTAGTTCTTTGTATAGGATTGAAACTTCCTGGGCTTTCTCTCACCCATCATCATGTCTATTATTATCCTTGTTCAGTTCCTGTTTAGGCAGCATAGTGGTCTTAATGAGCCCCATAGACCCATATACTTAAACATTTGATTCCCAGTTGGTAAACTGTTTAGGAAGGATTAGGAGGTATAGTCTTGTTGGAGGAGGTGAGTTACTGGGTGGGGCTCACTTTTAGATTTCAAAAACTCACATCAGGCCCAGTCTTCCCCCATTTCTGCATGCAACTTTTTGATCAGATATGAGCTTTCACCTAGTCCTTCAGGCCTGTCTACTGCCGTGCTCCCTAGCATGATGGTAATGAACTAACACTCTGAAACCCCAAATTAAATATTTTCTTTTATAAGTTGCCTTGATCATGCTGTCTCTTCACAGGAATAGTGTTGAGAGTAAGTGTAGCTGTAACCAACCGTCTTATTAAATAAGAAACACAGAGCCAATGTAAAGATGAAAGCCCAAGAGGTCAGAGCTAAGAGCCTTACCGCCTGCCTCCAGCCAGCCTCTTCCGCCAAGAAACCTCTCCGAAAAAGGAGCTACTTCCTGTGCGTTGTCTTTAAATAGAGTTCTGTTCTGCCTTCTCATTGGTTGTAAACCAAGCCACATGACCGTCTCGTCACTGCCTGTCTGTGGTCACTCCAGGTCTTCTATGGTTGGTATTGAGATTAAAGGCGTGTGTCTCCAATGCTGGCTGTATCCTTGAACACACAGAGATCTACCTAGTTCTGCTTACCAAGTGCTGGGATTAAAGGCGTGCACCACCCACCGCCCGGGCTTTCGCTATGGCTTGTAGTAATAGCTCTGACCCCTAGGCAACTTTATTTATTAACATACAAATAAAATCACATTTCAGCACAAATAAAATACCACTATATTTCCCCTTTTCTAATTTAATAAAAAGAGAAAAAAAGGAAAGTTGTAACTAATATAAGAAAAACTATATACAAAAGTACAATAACTATATATAATATATACAAGTGATGAATACCTAAACAATGTCTAGTCCATTTGTATTTGACAAATTCAGAGAAAATAATTCCATTATCTATCCTATTTTGGTAAGTCCAAAATGTACCTACTTCCTTTCTATTCTAACTAATCTTCAACTATAATTAATTAATCTTTAAATATAACTAATTAAACTTTGACTATAACTAACTAATCTTCAAGTCCCTCAGAGACCCAAGAAGGAAATAATATTACCTAACAAAAATAAAAACAGGAAGTGCATGCAAGCAGCTTCCAAAAAAATTGTGAGTTGACAGAAACAGCCAGCCACCTGGACAGTCACCTGAGGTTTCTCGGCAGTGTTGGGGCATCATCTTCAGCCTATAGGCTTAGCGTATCTGATAGACTCATTTGTGAAGTAGGATGTACACAAGGTCAACAGTTCAACCTCACCTTGGGTGAGAGCAGTCCATGTACCAGAAACACCTGAATTCCACTAGTGTCATGTCCTGATTCAGGATTTTAAATTCTGGAAATTGTTGATGGTTTTTTAATTCAGCTGTCCATTCTTCTTGACCGTGTATGTGTGGCTTCATCTCAGCATCCCGTTCTTCTCCTCTATTAAATGCCAGTCTGCTATTGAGAGGCGTGAGCTTAGTTACTCTTCAAGAATAACTGTTTCAGCTGCTGTTCCATTGCACATCAGAAGCCATCGGCCCACTGCCTGTTCAGCTGCCTTTGAAGGAAAGGGCACTGTACCTTTTCCGGATTGCAAAGGCCACTTCAGGGATGGTGCCATATTGTCCTGGCCTCAGAAGATACCTTTTGATAAAGCCACAACCACACTTGTTTTGGCAAGAATCAGTAGTCCTTTGTTTCATTTCTGTCTGTCCATTTTGTCCTGTTGTCAGCAGTAAATTCGAGGATACTTTGTTGTCCAGTGGCTAACATTTGCCACAATAAAAGTTAACTCCATATGCAGTTTCTTCAATGCCCATATTTTTTCTGAAGTAGATTGGTACTGCCAGGAGCCGACATGTCTCATAGTCATAACAGAAAAGAAAAATTTTCTAAGTTATTAAAACATTTTAAATGCCATATTCTGTAGATCTCTGAAGGGTTTGAAGATGACCTGTCTATCTAAAATATATCTGCTCAATTTTGAAAATATACCTAATATGACTACAAGTTCTATTGTAATGTCTAACTACTAACTTTCATTTCTTTATATCCTAATAGTTGGTAATAATAACATTCAAGAATCAGCAATTTGCATTATTTTGTTAAATGAACAGTATAAGTACAATTAGAAATATACATATAGCATTTCCTAACAATATAAATTTCAGTATATATAATTTGTATACAATATAGAACAATCCAATCCAATGTAAAGTATTTAAAACTAGTAATTGTCTTTTTCTTTTCTTTCTTTCTCTCTTTTTTTTTTTTAAAGATGAAAGCCCAAGAGGTCAGAGCTAAGAGCCTTACCGCCTGCCTCCAGCCAGCCTCTTCTGCCAAGAGACCTCTCTGAAAAAGGAGCTACTTCCTGTGCATTGTCTTTAAATAGAGTTCTGTTCTGCCTTCTCATTGGTTGTAAACCCAACCACATGACCGTCTCGTCACTGCCTGTCTGTGGTCATTCCAGGTCTTCTATGGTTGGTATTGAGATTAAAGGCGTGTGTCTCCAATGCTGGCTGTATCCTTGAACACACAGAGATCTACCTAGTTCTGCTTACCAAGTGCTGGGATTAAAGGCGTGTACCACCACCGCCCTGGCTTTCGCTATGGCTTGTAATAGCTCTGACCCCTAGGCAACTTTATTTATTAACATACAAATAAAATCACATTTCAGCACAAATAAAATACCACTATAGGTAAGCCTACCAGAGACCATCACATGAACACTCTTAAAGCCAAACAGAAAGTCTTTATTGCCACCCTGTGGTTGCATGGGGAAATTGACCAAATCATGGTACCCTGATCCTTGCAATTCTTAGACTTTTATGTACAAAAACGGTATCTTGGTTGGCACACTTAACTTAGCAAAAAGTGGAACTACAGAAGCAACAATGCAAGGTTAGTACATGCAAGGATTTTCACTCATGGACTTTCCCAGCCATATCATGGGACCATTAACTTAGCCTTTGTTCCTTTGGCAAGTGAGCTAGGTCTTTGTTTCCATTCTGTCAGGCATTACTAACTATATTCTGTGTGGGTTTTAAGACCTGAATGGTGTTTCTATCATTGTGTCAGTTGAGGTAAGGGCTGAGTGCCTACTAAGGTCTGGGGGCCCATTATAATAGAACAGTAAGTAAGGCAATCATGTTGGTGATGTTTATAGGTATAGCTTCTGACACTCCTAGGAGACACAGAAAACTCCCTGTTCTTCTGGCTCTTCTAATCTTTCTGCCCATTCTCCCACAATTATCCCTGAAACTTATGTTCAGGAATTGTATTGTAAATATCTAAACTAGGGCAGGGCTCTACAACTCTGCATTTTGATTGGTGTGGTTCTCTATGATGGTCTCTCTCTTTTTCAAAAAGAAGTCCTTGATGTGGAGTTAAGATTACACTTATTTGTGGGTATAAGAACGAATGTTTAGAATGTAGTTAGGGACTATGCTGGATTAGTAAAGTGGAGGTTGTAGATAAGTTCTTAGATAATTAATTATCTAAGTCATCTATTCAATGACTTAGACTATTGATTGATTGATTCCTTCCTTTGGAAGTTTCATAGTGCCTTCTGATGTGATAAAAGATAATCCTCAGGGAAGAGACTTTCAGGTCAATTCCATATCAGAGGTTTCTGGGCCCTGTGTCTGAAGTGCATGGTGTCTTCAGGAATAGGGATTTTATCTTCCACCTGTAGGGGAAATTAAAGGCAATAGTAATATCCTGAAATGTTTTGAGAGTCTCTTGGACAGCCCTTATCAATAACCCAAAAGAGGGCTTCTCATGCCCAGTATTGGAATTTTTGTTAGACGGCCTTCAGGTCTTAGAGGGAACATTGTCAGCCCTGATGAGAAAATTTTATTTAAACTATGTATGTATATCTATACAGAGACTTTGGTGTATTATAGACATTTTAGGTAGTTCATAATATGATTTCTTATGACTTTTCAGACACCCTTACTTCTATTTCTACTTCCTCTCTCCTCTCTTTATCTCCCCTACTCCATCCCTAATTAGAGCTCCTCTGCTTTTCTCATTGTCCCTATCAAATCACATGTACCCTGATATTGTCCTCTCTATTGTTCCTCCACCCCAGCAGTAGTCCCTTTTTGCTTTTCTGGTTTCTACTGTTACTCTAGGATACATACTCACATCTGAAGATTTGGAACTAGGAGTCTTCGATAAGAGAAAATAGGTGATGTTTGTTTTCTGGGTCTAGGTTACCTCACTTGGTGTGGTCATGAAGTATCTTATTCACTCTTCATAAAACACTGTAAGTCATTATAATTTTATACATCAGAAAACTAAGCCTTTAGGAGATTAATTTCCAAGGTCTCATTCACAATAAGAAGTGAAAGGTTTTATTAACATAATCTATTACTTCTCTAAGATCAGATACTTGGAATGGGAAGCACTTAATACTGTGATATGATGTTATTACATATTTGCAGTGTATTTAAGAATGAGTTAAAAAGTCTTCATAAAATAACAATAAACATTCAAATTTATCCTGCAACTAAAATATTATTGTTTCATTCCCTTCCATGTACTCTTACTTTGCCTGTATCTTTGCCACATCCTTATTCTTCCTCTAGTGTTCCCCAACATTAGGGTATTGTGAGAATACTCCTCCCAAAATATGAGCTAAAGGTTGGCATTCCTTGAGTCAAAATATCTGTATATCATGTTTAAGGCTTGTTACACACCACAAAGAATGCCAGTGTGGAATGATTAATGCCCACCTTTCAAATACTCCTCAAGCTCCATGTTCACAATTATATACTATTGAAGCTCAGTTTAAAGCACCCACTACTTCCTAGTGATACTTCTTCTTTAGCTGGATACATTTCAACAGGTTATTCTTATACCAAGAATGCCCTTAACTTTTTTTTCATGCCAAGTGAATCCATACTGTATTTTAAATATGCAGCACTTTAAATGTTATTTGATGATATAAAAAGTAAAATAACTGACCAAATAATTAGATTTCTGAAAAAGGGAAATACCTCTTCTTCTTTGGGGTTCTTAGCTTTCTGTATTGTTCAAGCGCCATCAAATCACCTTTGCGTACTAGTTTTCTCCTGGAAGCCTCTTCAGACATTTCCCACCCCATCTTTATCCTGCTTGGATATACAGTTCAAGTGCTCCTGGCTTCAGTTCCATTCTTTGCATTGATTAAACATCCTTGACCCCTTATATACAGTGACCAACCTTATATGGTCACATCTCTCCTTGTCTTGGAAACTCTTTTTACTATGTTGGAGGTTAAGATCCCACATTTAACATCAAAGATCATTGCCTCACTTCTCAAAGAATAGCTATTCCCTTCGTCATTTTGACATGTATCTGGTTGTAGTGGTTCATCATATGGTGATTTTACTATGCAAAATGTAGGTGATACTTGAACTAGAATAATACTAGTTTCTAGTTAGAATATTCATGTTCTGAGGCCTCGCCTCTTATCCTTGGGTGAATCACTTAAACTTCGTTTCACTTCCCTAAGATAAAAAACTAGACATTATGATAAATAGTCTGTGGAGTTGTGAGCATAAGATAATAAATTAAAATGGTCAAAATGCAAAGTTAAGTAGAGCCAGCACTTACTAGTCAATACTATCATGTCAATTTATAGAAACACTGAAAATTTCCTCAGACTGGTAATGAAGAGAAGGTTGTGTTCACCTTTTGCTTAAGTGCAGCTCATTCAGAGCCCACAGCCATGACAGAACTTGCTATGGAATCAGATGTAATATCAGGATAGAGATCAATGTTCAGTGCTATAAATTTCCATCAGAACCTAGTGAGTCTGTAGTAGTAGATCCTAAGAACTAATGAGTGTTGTCATACAGCCCATTAGTTCTCTAGTCCTTCTGTCAGCCCCACATGTGTTCTTTTCTGTACCATGGATGATACGTGATCAGAACTTTGACAGACTCTGTCTCTGAGAACCAGATCTGGTTTCTTGTATGCCTAGCTGAGTTATCTCAAAACCTAGTACTTGTTCTACATTTGACCACATTACTTAGATGATTGTCTCAGAAGAACATAGATCAATACCCCTGTGTGCTGTTGCAGCTCTGGCTTCCTCTCCTTATCTACTGCCATCTCTAAACTTCCAGAATTTCTTACAACTCAGCATTCACATGAATTATGTGATGGAATGACTCATGTGTTTGCAAAGCTAGAAAACTGATGACAAAAAGCTTGATCTTGGTGTGCTATTCCTTCCCAACCAACTGATAAATTCTCATGCATTTATTGGCAAACATTCTTCCTTCATTTTAATAAGCTCAGTTCTATGTGCTTAGCAACTGTCACTGTACTATTCAAAAAGAGAAGTTGTTTGATCAAGTTCCTCAAATTGCTTCAACCCTTCATATGTCTGTTAAAAAATTCAAAGGGGAAAATGTGTTGTCTCTGAAACATGGAGGCTGACCCAGGCTATTAACTGTAAAATAGCTTGTGGCTTGTACTGCTTATTAATATTATCCTGAAAGTCCACCTGCTGCCCAGATTCCTGTTGTTAAATGAAGCTTTGTAGCAAGAAAATGTCTAAAGAACTTTATGTAAGAAAAAAGGACAGCTCCTAATTTAAAAATTGTGAATGCTCATCTAGGCCTACCCTTCCTTTTCTTTCTAAAATAATTTTACATGTAGCTGTAGGAATTAATCTTTTGACATACTTTTCAACTTATAGATTGCCTCTTTCTTCTGCTCCAATGAGAGACCAAAATTTATCCATAGACATTACATTCCTCTTTCATCTTATGTCAGTTGAAAATCCAAAAGTTTTTCTCTTAAGCACTGAGTTCTCAAAAGACTTTAAAAGGTAACTCCTAGAAATCTTCCTAGTGAATTAAATTGTGAACTGGATTATAGGACTTAACACTGCTTTAGCAGTCCAGCCTGTGCCATTGCCATTCCTGATTTAAAAAAAAACTGTCATAATTATGAATCACCTAAAAACATGCAGAATGAAGAAGCCACACGGAAAGGGTGGAATGAGAAATAATGCCAACCTGTGACAGAGCTGTGAAGCTGTATTCAGGAGCAAGCTGTTTGGATGTGGTTTATGTGCTCTCCTCTGAGCTTCAGATAATAGAAACTGTTTTCCATCTGAAATACTGTTTCCTGGATGTTGATTTCACATCATCATCCTTGACCTTTAAATAAATTTGTTTACTCTTTCAAGGTAAAAGAAGGACAAAAAGAAAGTAAGAGCCAGAAGTTGGGGAATAGTCTTATGAAATGCTGTTTTGAGGACATGACATAGCTGTTACACTCACCAACTCACAGCACCTATGGTAATTTGCACAAGACTTGCATAAGATTGGGATGTTACAGGTTTTTTTCTTTTGGGCCACAACCAGTTCCCAAGTCATGACACAGAGACTTATTATTAGATTTGAAGGCTCAGCCTAGCTTAGGCACATTTCTGGCTACCTCTTTAAAATTAAAATACCTATTTCTCTTTATCTACATTTTGCCTTGGGCATTTTTACTTTTCTTTCTTTCTGTATATCCTACATTCACTTCTTCTCATGGTTCTTCTCAACCAGGGTGTGTGTTCCTCGTTCTCTCTTCATTGTTCTCTCATTTCTCCTTTTCTCTTTTCTAGCCTCCTACTCTCCTCCTTCTTATTCTCTCTGCCCACCAGCCCTACCTATCCTTTCTCTGCCTAGCTACTGACCATTTAGCTCTTCATTGGACCAATCAGGTACCTTAGGCAGAAAAGGTGAAACAGATGCAACACATCTTTACATAATTAAACACACATCCTTACATCGTTAAACAATTGCAGCATAAACGTATGTAATACACCCTTACACAGTTAAAGTAATATTCTGCAGCATAAGCAAATATAACACATATTTGGCCAAGTAATATTCCACAACATTGGGACCATCTACAGTTCATTATGGATGGAGGAAAGGATCATGAGAATCCATCCCTCCCTGAGGAACTATTAGCAGTTAATTGCTGGGGCTGGAGGGACTGATTTTCCTCAGCGATATAGCCACCAGTAATTTGGTTATACTCTAGTAGATATCACCCCACCTGTCCATGTTCATGTAAGCACAACCAATTAAATCAGTCAGTTACATGAAGCTGGGAGAGGGTAATAGAGATAAAAATGAACAAGATTTTTTACATGTATGAAATTATCAAAGAATAAAAATAAATATTAAAAAAACAAACAAGTTTACCTTCTCTGATACCTTGACTTCATGATGAAAGAGAAATAAAATGATCTCCAGATATGTGCCCATGCTTGCAGAGAGGGCATCAACATGCTCTTTGTGATTCTTTTCTTAAAACTTTCTCCAGTTTGTAGTTACTCCTGTTACTAAATAGTAGTATACCTCTCTGGTTACATTGATGGGATTTAATTTCATGGGCCTCATGGAGTCATAGGCATGGAGAAAAAGGGATCAGAAATGGAGTCTAAGGAAAACCTGAAGAACAGAAAAAATAAACTTGGGGGTTCAGGGTTGTTCAGGGGCAGAGGTGCAGTGATCAGGGACACTTGCTATAGAACCTTGGTTGTAATGTGGATTTTGTGATTCCATAGCTAATTGGGCCTCCCAAACACTAAGTATGAATATTCCTTTTTGAACTAGACAATAGCAGTGTAGACACAGGAGCAAGTTACAGGGGAGTCAGAGGGGATTTTCGCCTATGCATTCTTTGTGTGAAACAAGTATTTCAAAAATGCAAAGGAAGATCTCATTTGAAAAATCTGACAGAAGGAAAAAAGTTAAGAATTTTTCCTATAGCCCAGGATATCAGGAGAAGCCAGATCCTGAATGTCTATCCCTGAAGGCCTAGGGACCATTGGGAATTACCAGCATCTCAATGCAGTTCACATGCTGTGTGTTTTTGAATTTTTAACCAAGAAGGCCTAGGGACCATCAGGAATTCTCAACAGTTCACATGCTGAGTGTTGATAAGTGTGCTCTATAACAATTCCAGTAATTAAGCTTTTTATAAACCTATGTTCTAATATTTCAGATATAATCAAGAGTTCTGGAAAATGATACAATGGATAGTAATCCCTTTTTTGTGGAAATAATTGCATACTTTCAATGTATGAATGCCTTCCTTGTTGGAAATGCTATATAATTTTAACGTTACTTTAAGTAGCAAGTACACCTCCTTGATATGCTTGTGTAGAAAATCATTTCGTATAAGCAATAACTATCAATAGCAACTTCAGAAAATGTTTACTACTAGGAGATCCACCACACTGACAGGGTAATGAGTTAGTGGTAGGAATTCTGCAGAGATATTTGTCCAGTGGGTTTGAAGAGGGCTACTTGAAACCAGATTTCTGGATAGAACCACTTATATAACCCTACAAGATAAGATAGTAAACCAAAGTTAGAGGAAGAAAGCTAGGCAGAATCTGTGGGAATTTGATATAATTGTAGGTAGATCTAAAAACCAAAGATAATAAATACTGAAGCAAAAACTAGTTAGCAGCATTGCATTGTGTAGTTGAATAAAAGGGAATATAGCTCAAGTGTATTCCTCCAAAACTGTGCTATTGTAATTCTGACTTCATTTTACTGCCTTTTGGGATAACCAAAACATAGCACAGAGCTTTATATCCAAGGCTATTCATTGTCAGTCTTGACCCAGTCAACCATATCCTCATCAAACAGAACCAGCCTCAGGCAGATTTTCCAGAGAAACTTCTCCACATGTCTCTATGGATAACAAGAAATCTTGTTTTAAGGCTGTGAGTAACCAGCCACATGAGCAATATCACAGGAATAAGACAGGGCAAGGGGAATGGGTAGCACCTCTAGTGGGTAATGCAGGATGTCAATGGCAAATGAGCATAGATAAACCAGGAACTTCCATTTAAATTTTTACAAAGAACATAGCATGCAGAAATTCACATTTTATCTACTTATCATTTTATCTATTTTTTGTTTTTGTTATTAAGAAATTTTTTTCATTTATTTTACACACCAATCAAAGATCCCTCTTTTCCCTCCTCTCACTACCCAGCCTTCCCCTCCCACCCTACCCCCCACTCCTCCCAACAAGAAGGCAAGGGCCTCCCATGAGGAGGCACATCCAGTAGAGGCAAGTACAAGCCCTTCATCCTGCCTCAAGGCTACACGAGGTAGTGGGCTCCAAAAAGATCATTCATGCACCAGGGATGGATTCTGATCCTACCGCCAGGGGGACCCCCAAGCAGATCAAGCTACACAACTGTCTCACCATGCACAGGACCTAGTCCAGTCCCATGCAGGCTCTACAGGCACTGATCCCTACCCCTGTGAATACCCTAACTGTCATCACAGAGCTTTTCTTCAATGACTGATGGAAGCAGATGCAGAGATATACAACCAAACACCAGGCAGAGCTCCAGAAGTCCAGTCAAAGAGAAAGAAGAGGGATTCTATGAGCAAGTGCATCAGGATCATGATGGGGAAACCTGCAGAGACGACCACTTTATCTATTTTTTAAAATGTTATTCAGTCACATATTTATAATGAGGGCAAATATTTTAAATGTAGTAAACAACAAAATTGTGGCTACTTTTGACAGCATTAATCAGAGTCCTACAGAAATGACTCTGTCTGACGCCTGGCCAGAAACTGCTTCATTACCTAGAGGATTCTAAGTGTCTCTACTGACATTTTGCTTTGATTATGGCTCCTGCCAATATATTTGATCAATGTTCTGCTTGTTTGGTGGAACCTCCTAAATTGTCATTTGCAGCTGTCACTTTTCAGGGACTTGCAAATTCTCAGAACATTAAGGTGACATGCCACGTGACTCATATTTGACAGACAATTGCTTACTAAAAATATCTGTCCTGATCACTGCAAATGCTCTAAAGGGATATTTTCAGCTTCTTGTTCTCTCAAACTCTGTGATGATACTGTACCTGGTGAGATGAAAGCAGCAGAAGAAATAGCATTCTGAAAAGCAGCAGGTTACTGCTGGGCAGACACAACCTGTCCACGGGGATTTGGGTCAGAAGCAGAATTTTAGGTAGTTCTATGAAGGTCTAAACTCTGCTGTTCCTTACAGTCTGTGAACCTGTCTCTGAAAGCTCGTAACTCTCAGAAAGCTGCAGCTCTTCTCTCCAAATGGTCTTTAATTAGGACTGCTACCGTGTTTGCTTGGTTGGATAGTTTGATCTGACTTTGTTCAAGGCCATTATAATTTCTCCTGATTCATGCTCAGCTGGTGTTGTCAGAGTTTAGAATTTTGTGTAATTTCTCAAATTGATAGATTATGAATAAAATATATGGGGCAGAATGGCTGGATCTCAAGACCTCATCACACGACTGGTGAGTTCCTCAACTCCTCTATTGCATATGTCTCGATATTTTTACCCAGGTTAACAAATGGTAATGACTTGCATTTTAAGCTGTTTTTCCTGTAAATTCAGTTACTAAGGCCTCCCAAACTAAACTTGTAGTTTAACTGCAAATGTCATCGAGGTTTACTCCTTGAATATCTGCCTTTATTCCTGAATATTTTGAGAAACTTTTTTGCTATGTCTTTTGAAAACTATTAACTTCCAAACTCATGACTACCAAAACCACTTTTGGACATGGATAAAAATGTTTTTTTCCCCAATTTCCTAATCTAAAATTTTCTCCATTTTCCAAATCCAGAAACCTAAATTCACTCTGTTAAAAATCTTACCCTCAAATTTTACATGGGTACTAGCTGACAGTTGGTAGTAACACTACTGTATAGTAACTGAACACAATAAATGCTATTGCCAAGTTTCTTTCCTCTTTTCTATAATTGTATTTTTTAATAATAGAATTGAAGTAAACAACTTTCTATCAGTTATTTGGATTTTTGAGCTAAGTGAGGTGAGGGGTACATGACATTACCAGTGGTATCAATATTCTGTGGTTCAGATGGTTGTATTTGTCACTAGGCATTCACACGTTAGGAGCACAGTCCCCATTACATAATGTGAAAAGTGTTGGAACCATTAAACCTACTGTGTGGTGTTTTTTGTCACTAATTGTGCATTAATAGTTTATAAAAAAATACTAACATATCTCTCAGTTCTTTATCCTCACAGAGATCCCACTGCATCTGTGTGGTGATATTGTGATCCCCAATATATTGTGCACCTTAGTAAACTTATCTGGGATCAGAGAGACAGAACAGGCCACAGCTAACCTCGCCTCACCAATTCCTCAGCTGATCTCATTTCCTCAAATTGGAAGTCTCTGTGTCCTCATTTGAATGAATCTCAGCTGAACTGCTGCTCAGGAGCCTAAAAGCTTTAACAGGTTCTAGTTCCTGGTCCTCACACCTTATATACCTTTTTGTTCCTGATACAAATTTGTGAAAAAGCCACTTTCCTGTGGCCTTGTGGGCCCCAGCTCAGGCCCGAGCTACACTTGGCCAGTTGTGGTTGTGCAGGCCTGTAGGATTTACTGAAGGAGGCAGAGGCAAGAGGATCCCGAGTTTGAGGCCAGCCTAGGAGGCTTGCTAAGGAGAAGCTGCGGCTGGGGCCCAGTCAAAACAGTGGTGGAGGGACCTGCTTCTCATCCTGTTGGTGACTGCAGTGATGCTGCTACCTGGGATGAAAGGTTTACTGCTGCTTGTTCAGAGAAGAATTGCCAGGACCATCGTGTTACAAGAAAGCATTGGCAAAGGTCAGTTTGGAAAAGTTTGGCAAGACAAGTGGTGGGGAGAAATTGCTGTCAAGATTTTCTCTTCTAGGGAAGAATGTTCATGGTTCCAAGAGACAGACATTTATCAGACTGTGATTGCTCCAAACCACAGAGGAGGCAAAAAAAAAAAAAAAAAAAAAAAGACCAAAAAAAAAAAAACCCTGCTGAGAACCATGACCATGCTTAACAGCAACTTTGAAATCTTCAAAAAGATGGCAGGATCCCACAGTGATGAGTCCACATGATCTATGGTAAAGCCATTAAGCTGATTAACACCATGGAAAGATTGGCTTTGGAGTATAAACTGCTTAGGACAATTTTGAGATGGCTGGCTGAGATGATCCAGATTCACAGACAACTGAAGCAAGGACTTGAGACAAGCCATACATTTTCCCATTATGCAGAGACTGGACAACAAATGATACAGCTACCTCTCCCAGGACATGACAATTAACCCAAAAAAATTTTTTTTCAGGATTCCTGAAAGATGCTTTTGCCCCCCCCCTCACCCCCAGAATGCAGGAAGTAATTTTAAGAACATGACGCCCACATTCCCAAGAGGTAGGGTGGGTGTCTTTTGGTTGTTTAATGAGTTATGGATATTGTCATTGTTTACAATGGTTGGTTACAGGTGGTTAATTGTTAATAGTCAGGAAAAAAGCTAAACAAGGAGATTAGATTCCAGCTTTTTGTTTAAAAAAAAAAGGAGAGGAAAAGAAAAAAAAAGATATAGATATGAGATAGATCATTGAATCTACTCTGAAAAGAAAAAAAGGGAAGATATAAAAAGGATAAGATAAAAGGTAGATTATTGAATCTACTATGAAGAGAAAAAAGAGAGAATATGGATATGATATGATAAAAAGGGAGATTATTGAATCTACTTTAAAAAAAAGAAACCATTTGTTTTAAATAGTATAAGTAATGAAAACTTTTTATCTGAATTTGTCAAATGATAATGGACTGGACATTGTTAATGTATATATTCTTGACTGTATATATTGTATATACTTATTGGATACAGTTTTCTTGTATCAGTTATAAGCTTTTTTAAATTTTAGACAAAAAAAAGGGGAAATGTGGTGATATTGTGTTCCCCAAAATATTGTGCACCTTAATAAACTTATCTGGAGTCAGAGAACAGAACAGCTGTTAGACAGAAACAGGAGCCAGAAAATGGTGGCACATACACCTTTAATCCTAGCATTCTGGAGGCAGATATCCATCCGGGTCTCTGTGAGTTCAAAGCCACACTGGAAACAGCCAGGCATGGTGACTCACGCCTTTAATCCCAGGAAGTGATGGCAGGAAGCAGAAAGGTATATAAGGCATGAGGACCAGGAACTAGAGCCTGTTAAGCTTTTAGGCTTCTGAGCACCAATTCAGCTGAGATCCATTCAGATGAGGACTCAGAGGCTTCCAGTTTGAGGAAGTAGGATCGGCTGAGGAATTGGTGAGGTGAGGTTAGCTGTGGCCTGTTCTGTCTATATGACCTTTCAGCATTTACCCCAATACCTGGCTCCTGGGTTTGTTTTTTTATTAATAAGACCTTATAAGATTCACGCTACACATCTGCCCCCCAAGTGCTGGGATTGAAGGTATGCACTACCACCTTCCAGCTATTTTTAAATCTTTAATCTTTGTAGCATGAATTTTAAAAGTTCTTATTAATAAAATCAAACCTGAGCCAGGTATTGGGGTGAAATGCTGGATGGTCAGAGAGACAGAATAAGGCACAGCTTTTTCACCTCGCTGGATCCTCAGCTGGTCTTGTTTCCTCAGACTGGATGCCCCGAGCCCTCATCCAGAATGGGTCTCAGCTGAACTGCTGCTAGAAGCCTGAATGTTTAACCAGCCACATGCTTAACCAGGCCAAATGCTTAACCAGCCACATGCTTCTCCAGGCCAAAGGCTTCTCCAGGCCAAAGGCCTCTAGTTTCTGGTCCTCACGCCTTATATACCTTTCTGCTTTCTACCACCACTCCCTGGGATTGAAGGCGTGCTTTCTGGGATTAAAGGCGTGGGTCACCACGCCTGGCTGTTTCCCATGTGGCCTTGAACTCACAGAGATCCAGAGGGATTTTTGTCTCTGGAATGCTAGGATTAAAGGCGTATGCTACCACTGCCTAACCTCTGTTTCATATTGTGGCTGTCCTGTTCTCTGACCCCAGATAAGTTTATTAGCATACACAATATTTTGGGGAACACAATACCACCACAAATCTTGTTTATATGCTTTTGTACACTGGTTTAATAAAAAGCTGTTTGGCCAGTATCCAGGAAGGAAGTATAGGTGGGATAAGCAGATAAGGAGAATTTTGGGAAGAGGAAGGCTGAGTCAGGAGACACCAGCCTGCCGTCCAGGGAGCAGCATGTAATGGCACACAGGTAAAGCCATGGAACATGTGGCAACATATAGATTAACAGAAATGGGCTGAGTTTAAGTTTAAGAGCTAGTCAGTAGTAAGCCTGAGCTAATGGCCGAGCAGTTTTAATTAATATAAGCCTCTGTGTGTTTACTTGGGTCTGAGTGCTTATGGACCAGGCAGGACATAGGAAAACTTTCAGCTACATCCATCATCATTTTAATTCCCAAGTATTCCTTCTTAGCATCTGTTTTTCTTTTATCCTAGATGTCATGTCTGACTTACAGGAGTATTTTAGGTGTTATCTGGCTAAAAATATCAAAAAGACACTGGTGATAGGATTTTTAAATTAAAGAATTGTATTTTACAGTGATTTGTCTGTTTAAGGTGGTTCTTGTAGCAATAATATCTTGAGAAAGTTACTTAACCACCCTAATGCTGCACTTCTCCATCTAAAATGGGCATGATACTTTGTTAGCCAGTTAGTGTTAAATTAAAACCATCTAATTGATGTCAAATATGTGACATAGTACAGATCAATGATGCACAAATGTAACTACAGTTGATGATGAAGGTAGTGGAGCAAGGGAAATATTTCTGCAAAGTATTTTCAATGTATTTCCCTGTGTTTCATTGCTAACTCATGGATCCATAAAATAACTGTCTCATATTTAATTTTACACACAAAGCTCCTTGAAGAAAGAATTTATACTTTTTCATTCATCATTTCAGTGACCAATACACAATACACAGTTTATACCAAATTAATGTTCAGTAAATAGTTTATGAATGAATGACTCCTAACACAAAATTTGCATTTGTGTGCTAAGATTTGTTTGTAGTCAGTTTTTGATCCATCCCTACATTCACATGCTAATCTCAGGCTGTAGAGGCATTGTGAATGTAAATAGATTTTAGCAACCCAATATGCTAAAAGGCACAGGAGAGATGACTCTGGGGCAGAATTGCCTAGAATCACAAATGTCAATGAAAAATTTGTTTAACTCAAGGACATAATTTCTTTTCATTCTTTAGATATACAAAAAAATGGATTAAAAATCAAGATAACTCTACATATTAAAGAAAAATCATTCTTTTAGACCTAAGTATAGCCCACAGTTTACCTCTTCCCAAAAGACTTCCCTGGAAAATCTGACTCAAATATATTTCCTTTACTCCTTCCATTCTCTGTTTATTCTTTCTTTTCATTTATTATTTATTATCTTCACATTTATTTTGCATTAACCTGAAGCTTGTTGGCCATTACAAAAGTGCCAGATGGTAAGTCACAAGCTCAAAATATATTTTTCTCTCATTGTTGTGGGGTCCACTCAAGTGCCTACATATGGGCAGACTGAATTGATGGCACAAATGTAAGTAGTCCACTTTCCCCCGCCAATGAACAGTATGCTGAGTCACCATCTTTCCCACAGTAAAAGAATATTCACAGACACAGAAGAAGATGTCCATTTTCTAGTTTGTATGGGGCTCAAACACTTGAGAGAGAGAATAGGTACCTGGAGAGGCACACTTTCTTAACATGGAATAGAGATTGGTTCATTTCATACTCTGTGGAGCTCAGGCATATAGAGGAAAAGACAATAGTGAGGGGAAGAAAGGAAACTTTCCTTGGGTCCCTATAAGAGCCAATGTAGACAAATTTCTAAACAGTCTTATTCAATAAGAACCACAGAGCCAAATACAGGGGTTCAAGCCATAGAGATCAGAGCAATAGCGGCCAATTAACCTTAGCTTACCACCTCGCTGTAGCTTCTCAAGAGAGCTTCTTCCTGTCTAACCTGTGCCTTTATTGCCTTTCTGTTCAGCCACATCACTTCCTCAACACTGCCTGTCTATACAGACCTCCAGGTCTCTATAGTTGGTACTAGGATTAAAGCACGTGTCATCATGCTTGGCTGTGTCCTTGAACACACAGAGACTCTGTCTGCCATGTGATCAGATTAAGGCATGTGCTACTACTACCTGACTTCTATTTATGACTCTCTATGACCTCTGATCTCCAAGAAAACTTTATTTATTAACATACAAATAAAATATCACCACAAGCTAAAGTTATATTTTAAGTTTTAGTTACTATGTCTAAGAGATCCATGAAGCAAAAATGCCTTTGATCTGTAAGCCCATTGCCCAAGGACAGTTAGTTCCTGAAATGTTGGAGGCTATTGTTTATGTAAGATAACAAGCCCTGTGCTTTCACTTCCCTAAACAAGTTTGTTTGACCCATATGCACTGTATGTGCTTGATCACATGTGGGTAGGAGGTACATGGGCAGGAAATAGGTCAGGATGTACTCTTGCCCCTGATTGGATGTAGGTCAGAATGTATGCTTGTCCCTGATTGGACCTCATGAAAAATGTGGTGAATTATGGGTATTTTCCTTCTTAAACCCCTGCAAAATATGACTTGGGAACATTTCCTGGAAACACGGGTCTGGGCCTGGACAGAGCCTATCCACCTTGCCAGTATTTAATTAAAGCTTGCTTCAAATTTGACTTTAAACTGTGGTAGTGGTCTTATTCTCAACAGATGGGATTAACATTTTCTGAGACCCCCACAGAGAGTTAGACCACCTACTCAAATTCTAAAGCTGGACCTTTACTCTCGAACTCCAGGCTGAGGAACTACTTCAAGAGGTATGTACTTTGAGATGTTCTAAGGTTCCAATGCTACCTTCAGTTCAAAGACTGAAGTGCCTTACTGAGAAATTTAGCAAGCATCTACAGAGGGCTCCTGGTGAGTCACAGTCTGGTTCTGTTTTGTGCAATCTCTGTTTGGGACATGGAGGGGTTTGAGAAGACCCAGGTATTCTCCCATTGGGGCAAATAACATGACATCCACCTACCTGGTTCTGGTTGTTTGGAAAGTTTTGTCTGTCTGTGTTTCCTTGTGTATCTGTAAGTATTGTTTAAAGACGGAGCTGAGACAGAAATGGGTCAGATATTTTTGCTGTCTCTGCTGCCACCAGCTGTCAGTCACCACTAGTGCCATGGCTGCTTTTGTGGCTGGGGCTCAGGATTTATCTCTGAGTTCTCTGGTCACTAGATTCAAGTTAGCAGGAGTTCAGATGTTTTTTGTGAATAACATGAAAGGTGTTTTATGCTATTTTATTTTATTGGAAAGCTGGCTCTAGAGCTTCATTATGGATCTAGAGCTTCTCTAGACCCAAAAGTTTTCTCTATGTCTTGTGTCAGTTAATTAACCTGATCCTGTGACAGGGAAAAGAAAGCAAAGCAGAACAGCCAAAATTTTGACTTGGTTTATGTGAACAAATTGCACTTCAAGATTTATGCATGGATTTTATTGGATATGGTTAAAAATCTATAAAATTTAAGCCAGGCAGTGGTGGCACATGCCTTTAATCCCAGCACTCGGGAGACAGAGACAGGTGGATCTCTGTGAGTTCTAGGCCAGCCTGGGCTACAGAGTGAGTTCCAGGACAGGCTCCAAAGCTACACAGAGAAACCCTGTCTCAAAAAAAAAAAACAAAAAAAATCTATAATATTTATTGTGGTAGTTTGAATGTAATTGGCCCCAAGAATCTCATAGAGAGTGGCACTATTAGGGGGTAGCCTTGTGGAGTACGTGTGGTCTTGTTGGAGGAAGTGTGTCACTGTGGAGGTGGGCTTTAAGGTCTCATGTATGCTCAAGATACTGACCAGTGTGACAGACCACTTCATGTTGCCTGCATATTAACATATAGCAGCTACTTCTCCAGCACCATGTCTGCCTGCATGTTTCGAGGTCCTGCCATGATAATAATGGACTGAACCTCTGAACTATAAGCAAGCAACCTCAATTAAATGTTTTTGTAAGTGTTGTCCTGGTCATGGTGTCTCTTCACAACAATAGAAACCCTAAGACATCTGTGAAAAAAGTTAATTTAAAACTATTAACCCTGGGATTTGAATCTACACATAGATAATTTTAAAGGAACCATGTGGCATGATGGGATTAAATTTTGGGATTTAAGCAACATGTGGATTGCTTATATTCAAGCAGCCATGTGACTGGCAGCTATCTTTGCTAGGATTGGAGAGAGTGGATGTCATGTGACTTCATCACCATCTTGATTAAAAGTGACCATGTGGTGTGGGCCTACCAAGGAGGCAACAACAGGTCTCCAAGACACTTTAGTTTAGGATGAATTTTTGTATAATTCCTGTTCTATTCTGAAAACAAATTTTATGAAAGATAGGATTTAAAAAGAATATTTGTCTCATAAGGTATTAAAGCTTCACCTCCATCCCCTCATGCTGGCAGCCAAACTTTGTGACATAAGAGTCACCTAGGTGATACTGCTGGAAAAAGACGTGAAGGGGTCATAGGGGCAACTGAGGCTTGCAAGTGTGTGGCAGGGCTGGATTTCCCAAAGAGAGCCCAGTTGTAATGGGGGACCTTAGCTGTTTTGGAAATGAAAGTGCCACATGATAGTCACCAGAAGCACTAGCTACAATGAAATGGAGCAAGCTGGTACCTAGAAGACAGATTATGTATATGCTGCCAAGGGTAGGGCCAAAAAGGTGATCTAAGCCCCTTGAGAGAACACAAAGAATTATGAATAAGTCCCAGATATTGAGCTTTGCATTATTTGCACTGTTGGAGCTTGGTTTTGCCTTGTGCAGACTGTTGTTGTGCCTTCATTTTCCCTCTTGAAGTAAAAAAAAAAGGCAGTTGAGAGATTTTAAACTTTTTTAAGAGGAAATTTTGGAAGTTTAAAAAACATTTAAATTAAAAAAATGGATTTTTTAAGGAACAGCATTTAAAATATTTAAATTTATAAGGAGTATTTTAAGTTTATAAAATGTTTTATATTATTAATATTTGAATTAAAAAACAAATCAAAAGGTTAAAATTAAGGCCACAGCTATGAGCACCATTGTCCCTATCTGACATGCAGCAAGACAATACCTTAAACGGTCTGGCAAAAAACTTGGAGCATCTTCTCAACCTATGAGTCTCAACCCTTTGAAGGTTGAAAGACCTTTTTACAGGGGTAGCTTAGGAAATGCTTGGGAAATGTTTACACTGAAATTCAAAACACTGTCAAAATCACAGTTGTGAAATAGCAACAAGAATGATTTTATGTTTGGGGGTCACTACAACACGGGGAACTGTGTTGAAAGGTCACAGCATTAGGAAGGTTGAGAACTACTGGCTCAGAGAATGTCTCTCCTTACATAAGGTCTATTCATGCTTAAGAACATGTAACTAGCCTTCTTGTCTTTGCTAACTTTGTTAAGCTTAAGCTATTTTGATAAACTGAGTCATATAAGAATCTGTTATAGGCGAAAGACACAGTCAAAAAGACAAAAAGACAGCCAACAGACTGGGAAAAGATCTTCACCAACCCCACATCTGATAGAGGATTGATCTCCACAGTATATAAAGAACTCAAGAAACTAGACAACAAAATACTAAACAATCCAATTAAAAAATGGGGCCGGGTGGTGGTGGCGCATGCCTTTAATCCCAGCACTTGGGAGGCAGAGCCAGGTGGATCTTTGTGAGTTCGAGGCCAGCCTGGGCTACCAAGTGAGTTCCAGGAAAGGCGCAAAGCTACACAGAGAAACAGAGAAACCCTGTCTCGAAAAAAAAAAAAAATGGGCTAAAGAGGTAAACAGAGAATTCACAAAACAAGAATTACAAATGGCTAAAAGACATTTAAAGAAATGCTCAACATCCTTAATCATCAGAGAAATGCAAATCAAAACGACTATGAGATACCACCTTATGCCAGTCAGAATGGCTACGATCAAAAACACCAATGACAGTCAATGTTGGAGAGGATGTGGAGCAAAGGGAACATTCCTCCACTGTTGGTGGGAATGCGACCTTGTACAACCACTGTGGAAATCAGTATGGCAGTTTCTCAGAAAACTAGGAATTGAACTACCTCAAGACCCAGCAATACCACTCTTGGGCATATACCCAAAGAATGCTGATTCATACCACAAAGATACATGCTCAGCTATGTTCATAGCAGCACTATTTGTAATAGCCAGAACCTGGAAACAACCTAGATGCCCGTCAACTGAAGAATGGATTAAGAAAATGTGGTACATATACACAATGGAGTACTACTCAGCAGAGAAAAACAATGAAAGCATGAAATTTGCAGGCAAATGGATGGAACTAGAAAATATCATCCTGAGTGAGGTAACCCAATCCCAGAAAGACAATCATGGTATGTACTCACTCATAAGTGGATTCTAGATATAAAATAAAGAACAATCAGACTATTATAAATTTTTTATCGGTGGATTCTACTGGAGTTTATCGGTGGATTCTGCTGGAATATCTGATGCAGACAAGCACTGGAGAGCTCCTGTGGCAAATCACCCTCTGGAGCGATGGAAGAATCTTTCTACTAACACGTGGAGGAGACCCGATCTAGTGTTCGCGTGGCCCTGGGGTTCTGTTTATGTCTTTCCTCAGGACAATGAGGTTCTTCTTTGGATTCCTGAGCACTGAACGCACCCTAGGGCTGTTGCTGAAGCCCAATATGACAGAGACCTAATGGGTCTTCTTGAAAAAAATCTATCCTTCTGATGTCAATGGAGATTGAGAGCCCAACATCGCCAGCTTTGGCAAGCATTAATGTAAGCCTAGGAACTGTAACCATAAGATTGGATTCTCCAGAAGAGCTGCCAGCTAAAGTCGTGGTAGGATCAAGAAAAATGGGCCTTGGCAGTACGTGTTACTGGAGTTGTATCCATGCCAGTGGATGTCCACACAATCCAGAAGAGAATTTGTCATTGCTGCTGCCGCTGTTGTTGTTATAGCAATGGCGCCCACCACTGCTACTCTTTCTGGGATTACCATTTCATAATTGCTTACTACAGCTAGCACAATGGAGACCCTGGCAACAGAAGTAGCTACCACAGTTAGTTAATCTCTCATTCTATGGGGCATGATAAATTTAATTCAGTAGCTATATACATCTCGATTGGCTTTGAAAATTATAAATTTATAAACTCAAGTTCCAGTTGCTTTTGGGATACTATCTTACAAGGACATCAACATACAGTATGGCTTGTTAAGGAAGGGAATGGCTCAGTTGCCTTTAGCCTACTGGCTATGGGTGAGATAGGACCTCTGTTGGTCTTTTCTGTATCGAACACACAGATTGCAAGCCCAGTGCCACTTTGAGATCTTTGGCAGCAGTTAACTCTGCAGCTCAAACACAATTGAGCCTGTATGATAATGAGTATTCAGAGATGGGTAATGCCTGGGGGGCACTCACCAACCTAAGACAGAGCACCTGTGTGGCCTGGGCAGGCGTCTCCATGACGGGTAAGGTGACCTGCTGACGTCCCACACAACCCAAGTCAGAAGCTCATTTTTTAATAAAAGGGGGACCTGTAGGGCCCTGGCCCCCATTTTGGGTAACTGCTGCCTTGCTTGCGCACCTTGACCTTGATATACTCCCTATGCTAATTCCCTGCCAGGTTCTACCCTCCTGAATGCTTAAGAGAAGTTCCTTGTCTGTGTATCCTGAATAATGGGCGTTAACAGATTAGAAGCAAGATTGTAAAACATCAGTAGCGAACTTCTGCCCTCCAGGGTCCTCCCATTTTGCTGTAAGCCTGTATTTAAGACTTCCTCCCCCTTAAATAAATGACATTCAGCATTTAAAATTAAAAAATATACATATATTATATATATAATTGAATGAATACTGTGAATGTAATCTATGAATTCCACAAATATGATTAATATCATGAGTGTAATTAATGAATATCATGAATGTAATTTAAAAAAAAATAAATAAAGTCAAAAAAAAGAAAAAAGAAAAAAAAAGAATCTGTTATATTCTGTAGTGGTGTACTATAAAAGGATCAGGAAATTTCTGTCTCTTTGTGAACTGTATGAGTTAAAATTTTCATTTTGATACTAAAAGGAGCTTCAGTTCAGAAATTGTCATATTTTAAGGCTAACTTATTGTAAATTTTTAAAGATGATTAAGACATGCAAGTTATTAGTCACCTCAAAGGACCAAATTCTTTAATGTCTTCAGAACTATAAATTTAGTTGTGCTAAGTACTAATGTAATTAATTACAGAAAAAAAGCTTTAGTTAGCCTCCTGTTTGTGTTTTCAAGATTAAGTCTAGGTTTGTTTAGCTCAGATATACTTAATAGATAATGGTCCTCAAACTTGTCAGAAATCTGATGAATATGGCATTTAAAAGGTTTAATGGGAAAAGCTTACTATAATGTTGTGACCCTGAGGTCTCCAAAGACAATGATGGTTCACCATGACTATTCCACATGGATTGTGGTAACACAATACAAGACTGCTCCAATGTTGCACCTGCTGCCAGGACCTGTCCCAAACTGTGGACAAGCAGGACACTGGAGACTTGATTGCCTCACTTTGCCTAAGCGAAGTAAGGTCAGTAACCTCCCCACTCCATGTTCTTCCATCACAGGAAAGCATCCCATTTTCTGGGCCTGGCAGCCAACTTCTGATCTTATCCTGGTACCTCTGCCCACCAGTGCATGGAGACCAAAGGAGCCTGGGATGACCATCCGGCCAGTGGTCTAGTCTGTCATTTTCAGAGGACATTTGGATTATATTTCTTGCTATAATTTATCATTCTCAGTTCTCTGATAGTATTGATGGCTAGGCTAACTATAGCTTTGTCAGCTTCGAAACATCAAGCAACCAGGTTCTTCCTGAAGGCTGCAGCTGCCTTGTTAGCTATTTCATGTGTAAAAATTAGGCCTTGCTTTTTCCTGTTGAGAAAAGGCAGACAAGTTTGCTTTGCTAATAGGCTTTATATTAAAAGATAATGAGGTTTCAGATATAACCTTCCATTAATGGAACATGCTTTGCAATGACTGTTCTCAGTAATAACTACTTGTGTGTCTCTGGGAAATGATTAGATGGAAAGAAAAAGGGTTAAAGTCTATGCAAGTTTTGAGAGTTTAAGAAAATGTTTTAAGATATATAAAGGTCTGAGGATGTGAAAGCTTAAATGAAAGTTGTAAGGGTGTAAGAAAGTGATTTAAGGTAGGTAAAAAATAGAAAATGTTTTGGACTTCTTTCCCCCTCTATGCTATTGTTACACTAAGATTTCAAAAGTTTGGAGTTTTAACATTGATCAATAAAGTTCTGATAAGCTGATAGAGCAGTGACTACTTACTGGTCAGTCACAAGCTCAAGAGTTTAAATTTCCTTTGATTATCTTCTAAGTATAGACCTAATGATTCTTGTTGGGCTAAAGACATCTCTGTCCAATCAATATCTGGCTCTCTGGACAGAGGAAAAATATTCATGCTTTTTAACTCAAATATACAGCTTTTTCTAGGACTCAAAGGTGTGAGTCTACTTCAGGTGTTTTACAGACACCTGTTACCTGCTTTTTCAACAATGTTGATTTCAATACAGATTGCTAATGCTAATGCATCTAAAATGTTTATGCCTTTTGTGTAAACCAAACAAAAAATCCATGTAAGCTTCATTCAAAGAATCTAAGGAATCATAAAACTTGGATCCACCACTCACAGGTCAAAAGAACTCCAGATAAGTAGAGTCTAAGATTTCCCACCTGTCTATTTCTGAGGATGAGATCTCTCTTCTCTCTCCTGGTCCTGGAACTACTCCCATTCCCCAATTAGTAGGATTATGGTTCTGAAACTTCCAAATGTAGGATTTTCCTTTAAGTTCCTAAACTTTAACTTCTGTCCCTAGTCTATATCTTCCCCAGCAGATTTCCACTTGGCTGGCAGACACCATCCAAGCATCAGCTACTGACTACAATTTGTTCCAAATGACTGCAAACCCCAGACTTACTGTAAGCTGATGTGGACCAGTCCAGTCAATGTGATTTCTCCTTGTCTATTCTGATGTATCAGTGAACTAGATGCTTCTGATGAGTGCTCCATTGTCTGAATTCCCTCCTTATCTTTGACTAGCATTCCAGCTCTCCTGGGCCCTGACAACAATATCCTGGCTTAAGCAGAAAGCAGTTACAGAAAAGAGTATGTCATCCCTTATCCCCCAACAGGCTGGGATGTTAGATCAAAGGAAACTCCCTGGCATAGGGGACAAAATAGCTACCTATAATGCCTATTGGCATACCAGGAAAGGTATCTGTTAAAACCAAATAGACCCAGATCTATCAAATTGTAGATTTATTAGCTAAAATAGTTCTATAGTGTAATAGGGTGCTCAACCTGCTCTATTGTTTCTATATAAACCAGTCAGGAAACAGAGATAATCTGGCTGTACTAAAAAAGCACATTGCAAAAATGAGGACCTGAAATAAAACAAATAACTGGTTCCCACTATCATTTCCAGGCTCCTTCTGGGAAGTAATTCTAATGTCAGCAATCACAGGGCCTTTATCCATTCTGCTTCTGCTAATTGCTGTTGGCTCTTTCATCATTGATACCTTAACTAAATGATAATTCCTATCTGGTACCATTAAGCTGATGGTTATTTGATCCTAAAATAAACAGGTACACATCACAGAGTTAAGGATTTGACTAAAGATACAACTCAAGGGGGAAATGTGAGAGCAAAAGCTATATTTTAAGTTTTAATTACTAGGCCTAAGAGATCCATGAAATAAAATGCCTTTGATCTGCAAGCCCCTTGTGCAAGGACAGATGGTTCATGAAATGCTGGAGTCCATTGTTTAAGTAAGATGATAAGCCACATGTTTTCACTCCCCTAAATGTTTGTTTGACTGCTATGCATCATATGTACTTAACACATGTAGGTGGGAGGTACATGGGCAGGAAATATGTCAGGACATATGCTTGCCCCTGATTGGGTGTAGGCAGGATTATGCAGGCAGAAAGTACATCAGGAAGTATGCTTGCCTCTGATTGGACCTCATGGAAAATGAAGTGAATTATGGGTTTTGCCTTCATAAGCCCATGCAAAACTTGACTTGGGGTCACTTCCTGGGAACATGGTTATAGACCTGGCCAGAGCCCATTCACCTAGCTATTATTTAAAGCTTGCTTCAAGTTTGGTTTTAAACAGTGGTAGTGATCTTAATCTACACAGATGGGAGTAACATCCCTATGATTTTTATTTTGAAGCTCCTGAACATTAAGCCCTAAGGACAGTTGTATGTGAAATGCTGATGGCTCATGTCCAGATGTTTGGTAAAGGAGATAATGATGATATGAGATAAAAACCACTGTCGGATGATCCACAGTTCTTATCATTGAGACCTTATCCAGAATAGGTACTCTTCTCTAGAAGCAAGAGAAGCTTGGTGCCCGCTGGTAGAAAACATCAGGGGTCAGCTGTCCAAGAAAGGTCTATAAAAGAAGCATCAAAGCAACCTGTCACTATTGAGCAGAGGAACCACAGAGTTAAACAGCTATCAAAACAGAGGGGATACAAGAACTAGTCCTTACTATGCCTAAAAGTTACTGATGAGAGAATATATGGCAATTCTTATGTCGAGACACTGACATCTCAGGCAATTGGGATTTGGAGCATTTCTGCAATTTTCATACAGTTGTACTCACTGCCAGGTGAGACTGCGAATGAACAATTGTAACAGAAACACCATAAAAACAAAATGGCAATATAATACCACATAATATAATGGCTATGGAATGACCATTATATGGAATATACTTGTCTTAGCATATGGCATATCAGCTCATATAATATTCACAAGTAAGGTATGTAGTAAGTATGTACTATGGCTCAAATGAATGTAGCCTTTGAAAATCCATACTTGGATATGAACCTCAAAGTGATAATATTAAGTGCTGGGGACCTTTTAAGGTAATTAGGTTGTGAGCCTTGTGCCTCTATTAATGAGACAAGTATTATACAGGGGCTAGAGTTTTCATCCCTGGCTTGCCTTTCTACATGATGAGACAGAGATGTCACCATCTTTAAAGCAGAAAACAAACCCTAACTAGACACTCAAACTTCTTGTGCCTTGACCTTATGCTTTCTAGCCTTCAGAACTTTCAGAAATAAATTTCTGCAATGTGGCTGTTACCCAATGTAAGTATTGGGTCACCTCAGTATTCTGTTATAGTAGCAGAATTAGAATATGACAGTATAATTAACACCCAGGAAATTACATAAGGAAATTGAGACTCAGTAAGCTTAAAGTTCATACTTATATGCCATCCCACATATGGCATACTATGGCAGAATGTGGGTTAGAACCTGTAAAAATGGGAACAGAGCTTGTGCTTTGTCTATAACATCAAACTGCTTAGATTACCAATTCTATAAAGCCATGACTCAAAACTAGACATAAGTTCAAGGATTCATCTAAGTCCTGATGTGGGATTCCCCTCTAGAAAACGTATATTATTCTGTTCCATTGTATAGCATTCTTTATTCTCCCTTCACTCCCTGTACTCTAAGACAGCTACCTTGTACTTCTCCAAATGATCTCTTTCTGGGAGTTTTGAACCTTGCCAGATCCTGGTTGTCCCATTTTCTCAGGGTTCCTCACCACAACAAACAGATTCCACTCCTCCATACAGTAAGTAGATCATCACTAAGTAAATAGAGAAAAACTAGTAAAGGGAATCCAGGATGCCTGCAGTCATTCAACAGTCATTATCTGTTGGGCTTCCTTGTTGTTCGTCCAAGCATTGTGTTAGATAACATGCAGGTAAGTTTCTTCTTTGTTAACCTCATAATCTAATGAGAAGATGTATCATTTGTAGTAAGAACTATAAAATAGACATACCAGACCAGGTAGCCAATATGTGGATTTGATAGAACTCAGGAAAAGGAAAGCACCTTGGGACTCCATGCTGAGGTTTCAAGAGATTATCTTCTCAGCAGCTTCTTGAAGTGTTCAGACAGGTGCTAAAATCTGATTCCCATGGATTGGGGGCAGTGTGGATCATTCCAATAAAGGAGGATAAAACCCAGGATTATCTGAGTTTCTAAAATGAATGACCTTTAGATAACATGGTTCTCTGAGCAAGACTGATGTAAATGATTAGAAGAGAATTGTCAGTTGTATGCTTCCTGACAACTGGTATAGGGAGAAGAGTTAATTCTATGTCTTGTAGAACTGGATTTTTCTTATGCCCAACTGTAGCTCAAAGTATGGATCAATACTTAAATATAAGAGGGGGCAGGTGTGGTGGCACATGCCTTTAATCCCAGAGTTTGAGGCTATTCAGGGTTATATAGTGAAATCCCACCTCAAAAAATATATATAATAAAGCAAAACAAAAAATATAAGAGGAGAGAGAAACTAAGAAGAAGGAGAAGAGATTTATGGTTAAATAACCCTGGAAAATGCTAAAACTATCCCATTGTAGAAGGCATTAGTCTTTGTACTAACAAACATAAAAAATCTCTAAGAGGAAGTACAGAGGGCATATTTCCCAACCTGGGAGCACCTTTGAGACATATCCTCATCAAATGTGTTTTGTAGGAGAATGCATTATATAGCTTGGGAGACAGCAGCGTTTCAGGTGCTACAGGCAAGAGGAAGGTGAGAGAGATAGCTACGTAGAACAGAAGCTTTGCTGCTTTATCTAAAGCAGAAAGTATAGGCAGCTGCTACAGCTTCAAGTTAGGTCAAAATTGGCTGGATGCATCCCAGGAGCTCAATCAATTCTTAGAGGATTGAATTAGAACAGAGAATACAGCACATCCTTTCCTCTCACCAGAGGTGGCACCAACTGCAGAATTATTTAGAGACATACTTTGTGGGGAACTGTGTTGGTGACGCTTTGATGGTCTCTACAGGCAACAAAGGGACATGGTGTAAAGTTCTCTTCCTCTGCAAAATCCAATAGAAAAATTCTAGAGCTTTCCCTCCTAATCAGGATCATCTCCCTTCTTTAACCCCAGCCTCCAATTGTGACTTAAATCTTTAAGCTGTTTGTTCTCAGATTTCCAGAGGAAGTCATTTGATATTTAATTTTATCACACATTTATATGATAGCTCACTTTGAAGACACAATATTATACTTTAAGATTACCCAGAGATATTTGCAACATTGCAGCTCTTATTGAAGTTGCAAACTCACAAAACTTATGTGAAAAATGTATTTTCAGTTTGTGCAGTTTCTCATATTATCAGGTGAGAGATAATGATAACAGAATATCAGTTCCAAAAACAGTATGAAATCTAATCTACATACCTTTGAACTTATCCATTCACTTTTTCAGTTTTGAAGAAATAGTAAAGTTTTTCCCCAGATAATGGTCTAAAAGAATAAAGACACATCTCTTTCCATGGTAATTCTAGCTCTCAGAATATTTTAAATATGTATTTTATGATTAACTGTGACTATACAATGGGAAGGTGAATGATTGGCAGACTTCTTTACCACATTTAGATGATATAACAATAGGCCATTTTACTCTACTTCCTGGGATAGATGGCTTGTCCCTTTTCTTCACTTGTCTCATTTGTCCAGTGTTCTTCAGATTCCTTAGGCTTCATTCTCCTAAAAGACAAAAACAAAAATGTTTCCCCAAGACTAATTTTGGGGATGTTCCTTTTTGGCAAGTTATTATCTGATTAAATGAAAAAGCATGTGTTACAGGTATAAGTTATTTTAAATTGGATGTTCATGATGGTTGATGAACTATCACCTCCTCTAATTAAGAGGTCTCTTGTTCAAATCGAACCTTTATCAATTTTGATGGTACCTACAGGTAATCTTCTCCTATAGAAACAAAAGCAAAACCTCGTCCCCAACGTAACACATATCCTGGTTTCCATTCTGAGGTCAGCACATCACATCCTTAAAGTATATAGGCTGATTTAATTCTGTAGTTTTTTCTATTATCCAGTGTCTCTCTGCAGCTGTTGGTCCTTTCTCATTGGCATTGAGAAAATTCAAAGTTAATAGAGCATTATGCAGTCTATTTCTGGGGGTTTTTGTTACCCCTTTTTGTTTATTTAGCATATCCTTTAGAGTTCTGTT
The DNA here is from genome assembly GCA_902168415.1 of Peromyscus melanophrys. Taxonomy (NCBI): domain Eukaryota; kingdom Metazoa; phylum Chordata; class Mammalia; order Rodentia; family Cricetidae; genus Peromyscus; species Peromyscus melanophrys. The sequence goes on from CABHPR010138760.1 coordinate 36,602, forward strand.
TGATCTTTCTATAACTGCTTGACCTGTAGGATTATGTGGTATACCTGCAACATGCTTTATATTGTAATAAGCAAAAAACTGTTTCATTTTAACAGAGACATATGATGGAGCATTGTCAGTTTTGATTTGTGCAGGTATACCCATGATGGCCATAACTTCTAACAAATGAGTGATTACAGAATCAGCTTTTTCAGAACTCAAAGCAGTTGCCCATTGAAATCCTGAAT